>CAJQZJ010000753.1:2937779-2953236 GCA_907164525.1 Lophiomys imhausi | reverse complement strand
AAGAAAGAAAGAAAGAAAGAAAGAAAGAAAGAAAGAAAGAAAGAAAGATTTCTCAACCTGAACCCACATACCAGGTTTTTAAAGAAGGATTTTGAACACCATCAGACAGATTCTGTATACTAGCTCATGATGTCCCTTTGTGCCTGGACTAGATGGTTTGGAGGATGCTCTGTGCTCTGTCTAGCCAAAATATTCATCTTTCCTTTCCCTGGCCACATTCCTAACTCCTTACATTGATGTTCCTTTTAACAGAATCTATGTTTCCTGTACATGATAGTTCCTGGTGTCTATACTCCACATTCTCATTGAAAGCTTTAATGAATAAATACCTCAAATTATATGAAAGGCCATCTTCAAGGGCTTTCCCGTCTTTCTGAGTGTTCTTAATTTTTATCATTTTAGGTTCTTGAATGAATAAAAACATTCTATTTTTGTTAATGTTGGGCATATGCAGAATAATTGATTACATTATTATCTCTCTATATGTGAAGACTAGAGATGATATTACAGTTAGGTAATAGTGCCAGACCTAGGAAATTAAAATGACTCAGTGGTATAGGTTATATCTCATGCAGACTTAAAATCTGAGCTCAATGAACTCAATTTCAGGAACTCACATGGCAGAAGAAAAGAAGACACCCATAAGTAGTCCTCTGATCTCCACAGATGTGTTTTGGCATACACACATGCACACACAGAAATCAATCAATCAAAGTATGCATTGAAAATGAAAATAACAAGTTTTTTGTTAAGGGAATAATTTTCAGAAGTGAAGAATATGAGACCCTTGGTGTCAGAGTGGACATAGCATTAAAAAAATAGTAAGAACAATGAAAAACAGGTCTACCTGACTGTAACATAGGTGAACACTGAAGTTAAGGATATGTGACAAAGGTCTAACCATGCATCTCTCAGTGCTTCCCATTCTCATCTCTTCATTTTCCTGATGTGAACCAGAGTGGATCTTGGGTTAATTGTGGCAGTTTTGGCTATTGTTTTGCATACACTTGCATATAGAACTGCTATAATTGTGATTATATTTATTCTCACTATGTCTCCCCTCACAAATATTTTTTTTTTCCACTGATGCCTAGGCTGGCATCTGTGAACATTGTCAGACACCGCTTTCTTTACTAAGAAGTCTCTAATAATTTTTAGTTATTTTGAAATAGATGTTAAATTCCTCACTATGCTATCACCATAAAGAAGGTTTTGCCTCCTGAAATTATGGGAAAACCAAAGGGCAAGAATCTCTAGGAACCCAATGAAAATGGAGCAACAGTCATAATCCTGGCATGATTTCTTCCTTAATTGTTACTTTGATCTCTTAAAAGGCATCAATAGCAATTCCAATTTTTTCCTATTTGTGAAGCACATAAACCGAGCAGCACAGGATATGTGAGTCTTATCAAATACTTGGTGCTGTAATTGCTTAGGAGGATGGGCACTGACTGTAGTTAGGATATCTGCTGTGTACTGTCTCTGAAAATGCAACCTCGGCAGCCACAATCTGAGTAGCATATGCTGCTCATTGGCTGCCTGGATACCCTGACTGGGCCCATTAATGTCAAAGCATAAACAAAATCTGGATGACTGGCGCTGGCCATTTTGTTACAACATATGGTGGTGGTTTTTACCCAGATATTTTTACCCTACTCCCACCCAGATGTTTAGATCTCCTGATATTCGGGTTAGGCTGGCAGCCAGGGTAGTAGAGAATGCCTTTGTGACTTGAGGAGAAATATGTTGACTTTTTTTCCCAGTACCTTGCAAAAATATTGGTCATTTAATAACACACCTAATGCTCCCTTTGAAAAGTATTGTCCTATTTCAAATGAAGTAACAAATCTCTATTAATTTATCATTGTTCCTCTTTGATAGTCTCTTCTTGAAATTCTTAAATTCAAGAAAAGTAAAATATGTTTTCTTCTTCCTTGAAAAGATAAAGTTAAACTAAACGTGATATTTCAGCCAAAGCTGCCCAGATGATTTATCTAGTTTTCTCTCCAGCAGCACATGGTTGAATACAGAGCTCCATTATGTTCAAACAGTGGCAAATTTGAAGAACACCAGCTCGGATCCTATGAAAATAGAACAACAGCTGGAGTTCTTTCCCTAGTGCACTGGTTTCTTGGATTTGTATTAAAAATTGTGGACTCTCATTGCCTCTAAGATTCCCTTGAAATTTTTTGGTTTGTTTTTGGCATTCATGAAATAGTATATGGACTTTTCCCTTGCTCAGTCTTGAGCAGTCATGTGCTTTGCCATTCTTGAAGCTGTCTTGGATATGGAAATGTGTCCTGGATTTGGCTAGTTTTTGCCTCATTTGCAAGGGTAACAGTTATCACACTCTACCAGATAACAGGAGAATAGAGTTTGTCCTCACTGTAGTCCCTGTGAAAGCTTTACTGTAGCTGAAAAATCAGCAGTTCTCTGATAAGAAAAGGAACAGTGCTGAGTATAATAGTAGTCTGCTATATCCATGTTGAGCGTTTCATCCTAAGAGTCCTAGGCTCCTTGCCAACACCCTGGGCACTAATTCTGAGTGGCATGGATGACTATGAATATTTTGTAGGTGGATAACCAGAAGAGTGCTGTGCAAGACACAGTCCAAACAAGTAAGATCATAGACAAGCGGTATGTTGGATATCCAACTGTGCAGCCAGATGAATAAATAAGAAAAATTTGTTTAAACGACTACTTCAATTTACTTTAAATGCTCATGTTCTTTCCATTTGAGTCCATAAATACTAGAATTATTTAATCATGCATTGATTAAAGTTTTCAATTTTTCTCAGTCCTTTATATTAAAGGCAGTTATTCCTCCCTTTTTGAAGACATCTCATTTGCAAAATACCTATTGTTTTCTAAGTGGCTGTTTAGAATCTTTATTTTCTCGGTCTTTGTGTACTTGAAGCAATATTTTGCATGTACTTTAGGATGTCAAATGTCATGTATGTACATGCAATAAAACTGAACACACATATCTCTCTGGGTTCAATTGTTTATGTATACTTCTCTTTTCTCTGGGTTATCAATAGTAGAAAGAAAGATTTGGGACATAAAATGTGTCTCTGTGAATTCACCTCCAAAGCTGGAGGCTCTGAAAAACTGTCATAAGCATGTTAATTGTCCAGCAAAGAATATTTCCATACCAACCTTATATAGCATGTAATTAATTTATGTGTTAAAGTACTTTTTTCTTCTCAATTTTAGATCAGTACCAGCTATGCAAAATTATACATTGTTCTTATTTATAGTAAATAATATAATAACAAAAACCTGTACCATTAATCACACAGGATTGAAAACAGAGTAACATCAAATTAGATTATAAATATTATATATCTCAGTATTGAAAGTCTTAATGTAATTACAGTGAGTTACTTAAGTATTAGCTTCAAATTAAGTGACAAAAAATCTAAAACATATTCATCTCAATATATGGCATTTGGTGTCTGTTGTGTGTGAATGTCTGTAGTTGGAGACATTCGGAGTACACTGATTTAATATTTACCTCTTAGCTGCTACTGTTATTCATAATATTCACCTATATTTTCTGCAGTAAGATTTCATTATTTATTATCTAGTTGTCTGTTTCAGATGAAAACACATGAGCTGATTGATTCTAAATTGAAGGTTGACCTAAGCCCACCTATTTGTCTAAGAGTAGTTATGCCTTGGGAAAACAGCAGCTATTTTAGAAATCCTTATTCAATTAAGGGATTTATGAATTTGGATGAAACAAACACTGATGGGAGAACTTTCCTTCTGTGAATGGGTCAGCCAGCCTGTATAGAACATACTTCGGTGATGAAAATAAAATTAAGGAATTAAGACAGAAATAAAATATTAGATTCTGAGAGAACACAGAGATATTGAACATTGTTTAGGGGAATGCCAATGCATTCCAAATCTTCCCTGCAACCCGCTTCTTGTTCTTTTATTAAGTTTAAGGACATGGACAGTGCCTGTCACTTTCTGTCAGTGACTTACAAAAACCTAAGTATTTCACATAGCCCTAGCTTGTTCCTGAATTAACTTTCTTTCTTTCTTTCTTTAATCTTTCTTTTTTTACTGTTGTTCCAATTACAAAATATACACTTGTATACTTGCAATTTCTTCCTTCTTCCTTCCTCAAAACCGTGTTACCTCTCCACTCTCTCTAAAAATCTCTTGTAGGTTCATGTCTATTCTGTTTTTTTCTCATCCATTCAAAGCTGATGTCCTCAGCAGAGGCAGAAGTAAAGATAATAACTCTTCCTGTCCAGAAATCTATTGATAGACATTTTAAAAAGTTAAATACCTATTAATACCAATTTGAAAATTCCTAATATTGAGCTAAAGTCATCACTCTTTGATAACTAATTGAATACCTCCATTAATTGTTAATGATGTAGAAGTCAAGATAAAAAACTGATTCAACTGAAAATAATAAGACAAGATGGGTCTGGTAGTATATACTTGTAATAACCAGCACTTGGAAGGAGGATCAAGAGGTCAATGTCAGCCTGTGCTAATTGATACTCTGTCTCAAAAATAAATCAGTAACACATATATTTTAAAAAAAACTATTAGCAGAGGGAGGAAATTACTGAGCTTTCCATGTCACCTATTCTTTAGGTTCCTCTTTGCCTATTCCAGGTGCTAAAAGCCTCTCTAGTTCCAAAGGAGGAAAACAATAAACCTGCATAAGGGGAATTCAAATGAGATATATCACCATCTTATATTCTAATCACCCACTGTGTCAAATGAACAAGCTAGAGCTATGTGAAATACTTAGATTTTTGTAAGTCACTCCATCTGCTTCAAACTGTACTTCATTCCTCTGAGAAGTTTCCTCTAGGATACTGATAACTTTTGCCAACAAAGATTATCTTTTTATTCCTTTCTCCTCCTGAGATTTCACATCAGTGGTCCCCTGCTGCCCAGTAATTTTCTGCTAACCCCTTTGATGTGAAAGCTCAGAAAAATATTTCCAGAATCATACTGAAGTTTTGATTGATATAAAGTAAAAAACAGGTACCCCTGGGACTAGAGATACCAAGCTTTGCTTTTGGTTTCAACATTGAAGAGGAGGGAAGCAAGCTTTTTGCTTGATATTGGAGATGCAATCAGAGCCAAGATGAATCAGGATGCTATTTGTTGAACTACTCTGGTGTAACAAGTACACTTGGAAAATAATTAAGATAAGGCTTAGATTAATACCTTAGGTCATATTTCATGAATTATATGTAACACTGGAGAAAAAAAAGTAAGATGTTGGCACAGCCTTCAAAATTCTACACATATCACCAATCTAAGGTCATATTTTAAAGTTCCTGAAAAAAATGCAAGAAATCCTAGTTAATATCTCTTTCCAAGCATTTCATTTGTTCTACAAATTTTATAGCATCTTATATAATTTGGGCCAAATTCCTGATTTTTCAATTATTCAATGGAAATAACTTCTTTATTTTTTTAAGAAATTTTATTAGACTTGTAGCAGAGCTGTGCTTTATATTTTTTTAATGTTTATTTGTTACTTCCCCTCTTTCCACCCCTCCCAGTGCCACCCTCCCACCCTCTCCACTGTCTCCTACCTATCCTACTCCTCCAGAGTGGGGTGCTCCTACATATCAGCCCCCTCAGTTCCACAGTCATATTTGGGCTAAGAGCTTCCTCTTGCACTGGGGGCCTATATTTCAACTCCACTAGGGCAAAGTGTCCCACTAACAGGTAACAAGGTCTACGTTCCTGTTCCTTTTGGTGTGTTGGTTGTAGGATAGTTATCCTGTACTACATGGATAATATCCAATTGTAAGTGAATAGATGCCATGTGCATCTTTCTGAGTCTGGGATAGCACACTAAGGATTAACAAAAAGGCAACCTGCAGATTGGGAAAAGATCTTTACCAACCCCCCGTCTGACAAAGGGCTAATATCCATAATTTATAAAGAACTCAAGAAATTAAACAAGAAACCAAATAACCTAATCAAAAAATGGGGAACAGAGCTAAACTGAGAATTCATAAAGGAAGAATCTCTAATGGCTGAGAGATCCTTCCAGAAATGTTTAACATCCTTAATCATCAGAGAAATGTAACTCAAAACGACTCTGAGATTCCATCTCACACCTGTAAGAATGGCTAAGATCAAAAACTCAAGTGATAGCACATGCTGGTGAGGTTGTGGAGAAAGGGAAAACTCCTCCATCACTGGTGGAAGTGAAAACTTGTACAACCACTATGGATTTCAGTCTGGCAATATCTTAGAAAACTTGGAATAGCCCTACCTGAAGACCCAATTATACCACTTCTGGGTACACATCCAAATGGTTCATCACCAAAGCATAAGGATATATCCTCATCTATGTTCATAGCAGCTTTATTTTTAATAGCTAGAAAACTGGAAACAGCTTAGATGTCCCCCAACCAAAAAATGGATTAAAAAAAAAAGAACTATGGTACATTTACACAATGGAATACTACTCAGCTATCAGAAACAAGGAAATCATGCAGCTAAATGGATGGAACTGGAAATAAATTCTTAGTACCTTTTGAAGGGATTTCTTCATTTCCTTCAATTGTTTGTTTGGATTTTCTGATATTTCTTTAAGGAACTTATCCATTTATTCTTTAAAGACCAGTATCATCTTCATAAAGTTCGTTTAAAATTTGTTTTCTTGTGCTTTGGTTATGCTGGGATATTCAGAGCTTGCTATAGCAGAATAGGTGTGCTCTGATGGTAACATATTACCCTGGCTGTTGTTGATTTTGTTCTTACAGTGGTGTCTAGGCACATGTGATTAGGGTGATTATACTTTCCAGTTCTTAGTCATGGAGCATTTTAAGAATCAAAAGAATACTGCATGTTCTTTTTTATTTATTCAAATTACATCTCCTTTGCAGCCTCCCCCCTCCCCACCCAGTCCCACCCTTCTACTGTGTTTTCCATCTCCTTCCTCTCTCTGTCCTCCCTTTCTCCTCAGATGAAGGGAGCCCTCCATATCACCCCCTGCCCCCACCCAGTTCATCAGTCACATGAGGGCTACAAGCTTCCTCTTTCACTGGGTCCGGACATGTGAACCCAGCTAAAAAAAGAGTCCAGGTCAGAAACAGCCCCAACTCACACCCCAGTTCCACTTGCTAAGGAATCTGCATGAAGACCAAGAGTTGAATATATATACATATATATACACAAATATACATATATACATAAACATATATGTATGTATGTATGTATGTATGTAGGTATAAATGTCGGGGGCCTAGGTCCAATATATATATAATTAGTGTTTCAGTCTTTGTAAACCTCTAGGGGCCTTGTTTGGTTAGTTGGTTGGTTCTGTTAATCTTCATGTGGGGTTCTTGTCCTCTTTAGGTTTTTCTATTTCTCCTCCTTTTCTTACACACAGCTCCCAGAGTTCCATCTAATGTTTGGCTGTGTGTCTTAGCATCTGTTTGAATCTGTTGCTGGGTGGAGTTTCTCCTAGGATAGTTATGCTAGGTTCCTATCTATTTGGTTCTGTGGGTTGTATTATGGTTATCCTGTACTATGTAGCTAATACCTAGTTATAAGTGAGTATATACCATGTGTGTCTTTCAGGGTCTTTGTTAACTCGCTAAGAATGAGCTTTTCTAGTTACAACCATTTGGTTGTAAATTGCATGATTTCCTTGTTTTTGATAGCTGAGTACTCTGTGTAAATGTATTACAGTATTATTTTTTCTTTTTCTTTTTTTTAATCCATTTTTCAGTTGAAGGACATCTGGGTTGTTTCCAGTTTCTGGTTATTACAAATAAAGCTGCTATGAACAGCATTCTATCTGGCTGATATCCTTGTGGAATTGGAGGAGAATCTTTTGGATATATGCCAAGGAGTAGAATGGCTGGGTCTTGAAGTATACCTATTCCCAATTTTCTGAGATATCACCAGACAGATTTCCAAAGTGCTTGTGCAAGTTTGCATTCCCACCAGCAATGGAGGAGTGTTCTACTTTTTCCATATCCTGTGCCAACATGTGCTGTCACTTGAGTTTTTGATCATAGCCATTCAGACTTGTATGAGATGGACTCTCAGATTTGTCTTGATTTACATTTCCCTGATAGTGTTTGCTGCTGGCTATTCCACCTATCTGCCTCCTTGGTCCTGGCTGCTCACCTCCAGTGGTATGGTAGATTCATGGACTGATGGACTGAGAGTAATGGTAGCTGGCTGTTCTTCTTGAACACCTCCTTAGACCTGGCAGCTCACAATTTCATCCAAGCAATTCCTTGGTCCCAGCAGCTCACCTCCAGGAGTTGGGTAGATTCATGAACTGGAGGCCAAGTCTGTGTGTCACTAGGTCCAGAAGCCCTTCCCAGGTTTGCAGGCAGAGGAGCACCAGCTAGCTCTTCCTGCAGTCCTAGAGCACTTTTCAGGGAAGTGGCTAGCACCAACCTTCTCCTGGGAAATAAACACACAGTCTGTGATTTGAAGTTGGCAGCACGACCTCACAATTGCTCTGTAGTGACTGAGCTCAACTTGCAGTTACACAGAAATAGTGAATCCTGGTCACCACCATCTTGGAACGCCCTGCATGTTCTTTCTTTAAGAAATTTCCATCTCCTTATGCACTGTTTTGCACCTGACACTGAGGATTGTGATATCCACACAGTGTGAGAAGCCCACTGTAAAACAAATAGTTATCAAAAGGAACTCAAATATGATTAAAAACAAAACACCCACCTCTTCAAATAGGTGTAAAGGTTTGACAAAAAAGTAAACTACTAATTTTTCCAGTACCTGAAACTCAGTAAATATTATTTGCTGTTGCTTCTGTTGCTGTTGTTGTTATTATTACAATGGTTTGAAGAACAAAGAACACTCAATTTTATAAAAAGGAATTATCTTATTCAAGAGTTCCACTAACAGTGCTTGCAAGTTCATTATTTTATTATTTTACAAATCAATTTGTTATATGATTAAATTGCATTTTAGATTTGTTTTTAAAATTAGATTTAGAAACTGTTAATTCACCATAATCCAAACAGCTTTTTCAGGTTTAGAGATATGTTAACTAAAAATTAGTGAACCTGTGTGTCTGGGTGTGTAATTTGTAAATTGTCTTTGGCTCATTTTTTTTTCTTCCATTTGTGTGTCTCCTTCTGGTGTGTTTATTTCTAATTTTATGTCATTTTACTTTGTTATTTTTTTAAAAGCCTGCTTGCATTCAGAAGACAGAAATAAAGGGTGTAGATTGTAATGGGTGGAAAATTGGGGGAGGATCTTGTAGGAGTTGGGAGAGGGAAAATGGTGATCAGAATATTGTATAAAAAGAAAATCTATTTTAACTAAAAAAATTAAAAATTTGGAGCATGTTTATTATTACATAAGAAAAACTAATTTATTACATGTATTTATTGGTTTATGGGGAACATATTCCTTTGTGAGTGTGTTGAGATCAGAGACAAGTTTTCCCCTTCAGTTATGAAGGTCTTGGGTATTAAATTCAGGTTGTCAGACCTGGGAACAGGCACATGTACCTGCTTAGTTATTGTGCCACCATGAGAAATATTTTTATATAATCAAAAACTGCAAGGAATCAGTTAATACCCTAGTTATAGTCATCCAATTAAGAAGAAAAGTAAGCTTTTAAGGTGAAATTCCATTCTCATAATTACCCAAATAACAAACTTAAAATGTTACAAAAAAGAGGTTTTGAACTCATTGTGTGTTTGTTAATCATGATTTTATTTTTATTTATTTATTTACTCAACTAAACTTATGATTGATTGATCAATGGATCTGTGTTTATGTTTATGAGATATGTTTTTGGTGAGCATACACGTTGAGGTCAGAGGAAAACATTGTAGAGTTGGTTCTCTTCTTCTATCTTTATGATGGTTCTTGGGTTTGAACTCTGATATTTAGGCTTACACAAGAAGCACCTGCAGAGCTATCTTTCTGATCCTTGAGCATGAATATTATAGACGTAAGTGTTATATAACATTGTCAAGTTTTTGAACACATCTGCTATGAGATTCATGTTAAAATACTACTTTTTGTCTAGTTACATAGCTCAGGGAGAGCACCTGCCTTGCAATTTCAAGGTTTTAGGTTGATCACTGAATACAAGGTAAAGTTAAAATTACCACTTAAAAAAGGTGAGTTAGTGTTGATATGCTCATTCTCAGAAGTAGAAACACCGTGAGCTGGTGGACATTCTGTGTTTTTGATCCTATGACAGGTGATAATGCTCCAGTGTATCTTTTGGGGCAAGGATTTATAAGTCTATTGATATATGATGATGCTTTATGATGCCTGTCATCTTATACTTTCATTTTCCCCTGGGGCCCATATATCCATTGTAAAATTGTGGTGTATACTAAAGTACATAGACAGTAGTCCATATCTGGTCCTTCATCAAATCCTTAACGTTCTTCATTACTATTGTCCAGTGATGGTCTAAGATGTGATTGTCAGGTTATAGACTCTGGGATCCATGGTTTACTACAGAACTGTTTCCTGCCTCTTCTGGCTGGTATTGATTTTCTATATCTTTGTTTGTAATTGTGGACATAATTTACAGATAAAGTGTGAGAAAATACTTTCAGTATTATTGCTGCTTTAGAGTGAGACACACCAGGTGTTCCTCATACCCTCTTATTTTGCAAACAATAACACACATCACAGTCTTATTTCCTATAATGTAATCAAATTCCCTTAAGTCCTGTATACAGCTTAGGTTAGAACATGTTTTCTGATGTTCTGGTGAAGTAACACACAAGTTTCTTACATTAAACTATTTCTGTCTTTCTTGATATGGATTTTTTTTCTTGATGTTGTATTTCTAATCTGAGCATACTAGTTTACTGGTTTCCTTGTCGTTTACTTCCCAATGTAGTTAACTTGTATTCTATAAATGGTGGTGACCAATGGGATCCTAATTTACTTTTCATGATGTAGAGCAAAGAGGCCTGAGATGAAATGGTGCCTACGTGAGTGATGGTTATCGCGGCATTTCCGAACCTTTTCTGAGTGAACAAAATCAATACATACACACTGGAGAAAGGTGGTATTAACTGTTTCAAAGTTTCTATAATCATAGAGTGTGACAAGAGTAAACAGCTCTTAAAAATCATTTCATTCAAACTAGTTCTAGCCTTTCTTATTTTATGGAGTTTCATATAGATGAATGTGTTTGTCCAACTCGACTGTAATGAAACAGACTTCCTTTCTAGGTCTCATGCTCTGAGACAGACAAAAGGTTATACATAAAACAGAAATGGGTTTAGTTCTCAGCATTACAAGTCTCTGGTCTCAGCAACTAGGAAGCCAGAGGAGCTACATTCACCACCTGCTGAGAACTTTCAACTTCATTTCCAAGAGGAAACCTCCTGCAAGGGGTGTGCAACTGCCTTCATAATTGCACTTCTTTGGCCTGCAGTACTCCTGTTCTGAGAGAAACCTTCTGAAACCCTTCATATTTAGAGCAGTCCTTTGCACTCATTAGAGGTTTATTAACTAAGGAGAGCAGCTTGTCCTCAGGAAATCTATTCCTTGCATTAAGCCCTTCATAATATATAGGTAGAGAACCTCTTAGCCTTGATTTGCATTTAACTACTTTTTCCTCCACTCTCAGATTTTTTTCCCTGCCTTAAATTGTTGATCTTTTCTCATTGCAGCATGTTCACTGGAGGAAAAAAGAAAACATATTCATAAAACTGTTGAGTTTCATCAACATGGCTCCTTAAATGTCACTTGAACAAGAAAGACACCAATAGACATGCCAAAGTGTGTGTGGGGGGGGAAGCCCACAAGGTTTTGATCCCACAAAGAATACTATAGGCAACTAAAATCTCTGAGAGTGAGAGAAATAATCCTCCCCAGGGAAGTACACACAAGTGGGTTATTCAATACCAAAAGGTCAGCCCTGATACATATATCCAGAAACATTATACAGATTTAGCAGATAATATATAGGCATATAAATGTGTATACATATATGCGTGTAATATCAATTGATGAAAACAGAGGCCATGAATTTGAAAGAGAGAAAGGAAAAGTGTATGATAGGGCTTAGAGGAAGAAAAGGGAAGGGGAAATAATGTAATTATATAATCTCAAAAATAAAATAAAGAATATGAACAAATTTTCCCAGGAAACATTTACAAAAGCAGCAGCAGCAGCATTACACACATGATTTTTACCTTCAGTGGGATGGGGAATTAAAGTATCACCCATTGGTTAATTTCTAAATTACTAAGTCAGATATTGAAAACAAATTGAAGATTAGTTATTCTAAATTAACTTCTTTTTAAACATAAGAAAACTGAGGCTCACTAAAGAAAAAGGCATATGACAAATCTATGGGGAAAATATGTAAACCTTTCCAGAACAAAAGCATCACAGTTGCATAGTTACAAAAAGCTTCGATATCAACTCAGGGGAGAACATTACAGAAGATGTAATAACAGTCTAGAGACAATTGATTTTAGGGGAGTTTGTAAGAGCTGATAATAGACAGAACTTGTTAAAATGGCTCTAATTTGCATTGACTCAAATCTTATTTTTTTAAGATTCAGTTTTATTATTTTAACTGTGTGTGTGTGTGTGTGTGTGTGTGTGTGTGTGTGTTTTCATGTGGCTGTGAATGTGAATGCAAGGATCTGCAGAGCCCAGAGGCGTGTGACCCCCTGGAATTAAAGTTATAATGGTTGTGATCTACCTGACATGGGTGCCTCTAGCTGAACTTGGGTCCTCTAGAAGAAAAGGAGTTGCTCTTAACTTCTGAAACATCTATATAGCCAACTAATTTTTAATTTTATTAGGATGTAATTTGTGAGAGCAACACAATTCTGGGTAAGAAAACATTGTAACATGTTTTAGATATTTTTACTCTTTGTATGTATTAGATTTTCTTTTAATTGGGTAATATTTAAGTGGTGAGATTTTTATCACACAAGTTTACAAGTTATTTTATCTGAAAATTTATGATTCAAATTCTCTTTAATACATTGATGTTTTCTTCCTTTACTTATCCATCCTAGACTTTCTATATTGAACCGAATCACAGTCTATTCCTCTATAATATTGTGGATATTAATCTTACACAGGTTTTTCTCTATCACTTAGATATGTAGCTTCTGTGTAAATAAATGTCTATGTTTCTACTGGTATATATTAGAAAGACGTGGGGAGAACCCAGCAAAGACCTTTCTGGATAGGAAAACTTTGTAACATATCTTAGGTAAATTTTTACTATTTATATGCCTTAGGTTTTCTTTTAAGTGGATAATCATTTTTTAAACTATTATTCTCCTCTCATACATTACATCCCAATTGCGGTTTCCCTCAACTCTGTTTTCTCACAAAAGAGCTCCTCCTGTGTTTTCCTTAAGAAAAAAAAAAGAAGAAAGAAAGAAAAGAAAATAAAAGAAAAAGTAGGCCTCCTAGAGATATCTAGGGTCACTTTCATAGATTCCAGGCAGTTTCCACTGCACTAGGTTTCTACATCACACCTCACCACAAATGCTACCCAGGTTCCAGTTGTCTCTCCCAGGACTCTCTCCCTCAGTCTCTCTCATCCTCAACTTGATCACTCCTGTTCCTATCCCCACCTGCCCCAAGTCTACCCGATTTCCTAGTTAGACTTTTTTTTGCCACTTAGCCTTTAATATACACTTAAAAATTTTAACCGTTAACTAGATGTCTGAGAGTTCTTAATTACATTTTTTGTATTAAAGGCAGATTAGAGTAGATCAAGGGCGTTTTCACTGATTTAACATGCAAAAAGTGTAAAAATATAACTCTTGATCAGTCTGAAGCTCTTTTTACATGCCTACCTCTATCAGGGGATCTTTGCTAGTCCATGTTCTATACAAGCACCAGTCTTTAAGGAGATAATGAAATGTAGTTTTAGGTCTCTCAGCTCCAATTTCTGTGAAGGCCACTTAAGTTTCAGGGATCTATGTAAAGGTTAATTAGGTGATTTCTCCTCCTCTCAATGATGTTCTTAATTTCCTGGGTTGTAAGGCCCTCTATTATCTGATGTCACTGAAGTAGTCAATTTTATCTAGTGGTTTGCTGATAAATGTCTAACTATTAGTTTTAATGCCCCAAAGAAAATATATACAAATACATTGTTATAATAAATTTTATGGTTAGAAAAGTAGAGAATATTATATTAAAAATAATATACCTACCTGTGCATCTGTTTGCTAAAACAAAATTAAATATTATCCATGACATATAAAATATATTTTATTAAAAGTAAATTGATTTTCATTAAATATTATTATTACATTTTTCCAACATTTTATTAATTTTGACAAACAGTTGCAAATGGGAAATCTATGTCATTATAGTAATCAATGGCACAAATGTCTGATTCCTTTGTTTAATTACAAAACAACTGAAAGTTTTCCTTGATTTGACATACAATTTACAGTGCGATGCCAAATATCAAAGTGTAGATTGTACTTTGAAGTGTAATCTTCATTAATATTTTCTTCATCACTGCTTAAAATATACAGGTGAATTAAACAATACATCCACCCCTAGTTTGAATTTGGCAATTTTCATAGCACAAGAGATTATGAGTTATCAAGGTGACCTTACTACATACAGAATTTAGTAAGATCAACTGTACAATATTTCTTCCAAATACAGCAAGAAGGAACTGGTGATAGCAAAAGTATTCAAATAATTAGGAGGTGTAATTATTAACATGCATTACTTTTTACTTATATGACTAATTTTAATTTTATAAATTTTACTTCAATAATGGCTGTATGTAACTGGCACATAATAAAATGAGTCTGTGCTTCCACAAAAGCAATAACTGCTCAATGCTGATACTTATCACCCTACTTCCAAAATAGCAACTACACTAAGAACTGTCACTCTTGAGTTTAGTGGCTGAGATAGCTTGAAGTACCATTCATGTGCATTACTATAGGTTAGGTTTATAATTTGTTAAGATGGCTCTGATTTGCTGAAGGGTTGTTTACTCATCATTTTTAAATAACAGAAAAGAATAATCTACTTTTAGTAAATCTTGGGATATGAGCAAAATTCTACTACTTAATTTCTTACTTTAAGGAAAATGATTCTTAAATGATAAGTGGCTAATACCCCAGTGGAAAGCTGTGTCATTCCATCTAACAACAAGACACTAACCCTGAACCCGAATGACTGCAGGAAATAAATGTATGTTTTTTTTTTCTGTTTTAATATAAAGCTTAGATAAATGAAAAAGTAATAAACTTCCCTTTGCTATTAAAAAACAAACAGAAATAATAAATCATTAAAGGTCATTTTAGAGTGTCAATCACATCTCAGCAATGCACCTACGCTCATTAAGTTCTGCCTCCTGTCCATTCCGTTAGGTAGTGACAGGGCACATTGTTTGGCCTTAGTGTCCTTGTAACACTCCTTTTGTTTGTGTGTGTGTGTGTGTGTGTGTGTGTGTGTGTGTGTGTGTGTGTGTGTG
>CAJQZJ010000753.1:2916049-2929054 GCA_907164525.1 Lophiomys imhausi | reverse complement strand
GTCCCACCCTTCCACCTTCTCCTTCCTCTCCCACTCTTCCCACTCTTCCGATGTGGAATGTCCCTATATATCAGCCTCTCTGAGCTCAACAGTCATATGAGAGCTAAAGGCTTCTTGCACTGGGGGCCAACATGGTGGCATTCCTAGTGCAAACTTTGCCCTTAGTAGGTAACAAAGTCTATGTTCCTGATCCTTTTGGTGTATTGTTTGTAAGATAGTTATCCTGTACTATATGGCTAAAATCCAATTATATGAGTAGATCCCATGTGCATCTTTCTGAGTCTGGGTTAGCTCACTCAGCTCTTCTAGGTCCATCCTTTTGGCTTCAAATTGCATTATTTCCTTGCCACAAGGACATAGCCACATCTATGTTCATAGCAGCCTTATTCGTAATGGCTATCAACTGGAAACAACCCAGATGTCCCTCAACCGACAAATGGATAAAAACATTGTAGTACATTTACACAATGGAATACTACTCAGCTATCAGAAACAATGATTTCTTGACTGTATGTGTGCATTTAAGTACTGTTATCCAGCCACAGGTCTGGATAGAGCAGAATGTATTGGCTGAAGGGGTTGTCATTTCACCTGCTTTCCTGTTCATTGTATAACAAATCTTTTACAATTTTAAGTCTCATTGAATAGTAGCATTCTGTATTATTGTTGGCTGTCTATGCTGCATATAGGTGGTGGAGCCTATCTCATGATTTCTTCTACTCACACATATGTTTTGTTGCATCATTGTATACTACACAGAAAATACAGTTTCACAGAGAAAGTTATTCATAATATCAAAATCTGAGGATGAAGAACAAACCAATTCCTAGGCCTTCATGAGCAGATGGCCTTGTGCGAGTGCAGACTGCCTTTACCACTGAAACCCATCCTACCTGTTCCAATTTTCTCTTTTCCAATACAGGCCTTGTAACTTCTATAATTCTGTTTTTGAAAAAGTACACTTCTTGTTAATTCCCCTTCCAAATATGTTTTTGGTCATATGAATAAATAAAATACCCGAGTCAATGCAAAATTTAATATTAAGCTTGAACTTAACAGGATTTATAATAACTTGGAAGACATATTTCTGTTCACACTTGAGTGGATTAGCCTCCAGTCATATCTGCGAGTGGTTCTTTTAGTCAGTTTAAAGGAGATGTGAATACTTTTCTAAGTAGGTGGCACCACCCAGTGAGCTTGGATTGTTGATAACCTACAAGGATTAAGGCAGAGGAATGCCCTATTCATCACTCATGCCACTTTACAGGGGATATGGTTTATCAGTGGCAGGAAAAGCTCCCGTCACTGACTTCCCTCCCATGATGGACAGAAACCACAATCTGTGGACCAAAATAACTTGCATAAGTTTCTTTTGTTAGGTATTTTGTCATAAAAAAAGAATAGTAAATAATGTAGTGTACTCAAAGCCTCAAAGCCTGAAATTTTCATGATCATAAACTCAAGGGATCGTTTATCCACAGGATTGTTATTTGTAAAAATTATCCCCATTTCTCATTGAGATTATATTTTATCTACTAAAAATCCTTTGTTTTCTTTTTGATGAAATCTTAGTCACAAAAAGAATCAAGGATGTAACATTTATTATTAAAGAAGGTTTTCTCTCTCCCTTCCACCTTCCTCTCTCTTTCTTTTTTTCTCTCTCTCTTCTCCAACTGTTCTCTCATTTTCTCAACACACAAGACATATGCATGAAGAAAAAATTTGCCCGTGTAATTAATAATAGATTTTTCACATCCACTTTGTTCAATAAGGGAAATGTGTTTCTGTTTTTACAAGTCTTATTATGTTAGTAACAAAGAGAAATAACCTTTCATTTAACTATGTCAAAACCACTGATAAAGTATTGCTATTTCCTTTATTTCCTGTACGTGTTAATTTACTTTAGTTCTATCCCACTGGTGGTAAGTCAGCCATTACAGTCACTGGTGACCTATAATGCATCTTTTTATTTGTGGTAAGTCAAGATTTAGATGACTAATCATTATCCCAATAAACTAATGGAAAAGGATTCTCTCCTTGTACTGCTGGGTACCGCATTATAGGAACTAATAAAACTATGGTGATTTTCACACCTAAATACAATATAATACTCATTTTTATCTCACATTCTATTTTCAAAGATTATATTCATTTAAATATCAGTTCTCTAGTCCAGAGTGACCATGTATCATTTCTTTAGTAACGTGGATTGGAGAAAACAAATACCCATTTAGATCTAGAATTTCCTTGAACTTTAAATGGAAAGGAAGCATTTAAAAGAAAACATACCATCAAAACCGTTTGGTCATAAGAGTACAGACATGTGTCACATGTAAATGTTGACACACTATCTCCAGTATCAACTGAGATGGAAAGACAAGTCTAGATCTCACCATAGATAATAACAACATAGTGTAATTGGAAGCATGTTTATTTCAACTAATATAAATTTGTCATTTAAAAGAGACAATAATGGCTTTGGGATTGTTAGGATTACATTTTGCAGATTTTTTTCTATCACTGATATAACTTTTTAATTATTTAAATGTATTTTTTACATTCATCAGAAGTATAGAATGAAAGAAAACTAACCGTCTTCAACAAGTGCACAGGCAAAATTTATATCAATCGATACTTAAATTTCCATTCATAATTTGTTTTGCCTTCAACCCAGCACTCAGTTATAAATTTACCTTTCACATATCTGTTAGAAATTATCTACATGTTACAATTGGTACAAAAAGTAAATGCTACACAGATACTAATTTTAGGAAGGTTATTTTGTCTTTAATTATATGCATGCAGTCAAAGCTTGCTTGAAGACACAATGGAAATTTTCAGGAGAGAAGATACCGTGATGACAAATCCCAGGGCAAACATTAACACAGTCACACATGGCTCAGTGTAGATTGTGTGTATACTCAGAATCCACTCTTCTTGTCTTACATTAGCAGAGACTGTTGAAAGCCTTATTTACAACACAGCAAAGTGTACACATCATGATGTTTTCTTCACCTCTCTCTAATAGTACTGTATGAAGAAATCAATCTCTTTTGGATGTGTCTCATGACGTGTGCTTTTCTATGGATATTTATTTATAATTTTTATAACTGCATTAGATTCCAATTTTCTCCAAGAAAAATAGAATCTCTCTCTCTTTCCTTTTAGACCTCTTTATTGTCTACACCAATTCTTTTTTTTTATTGGTTAAAAATTTAATAAATAATCTACTGGATGGCATTGTTATGACATTGCCTGTAATTTATTTGATGATTTATTTTCTATTGAAGTGGAAGTTCATACACAAAGTCTAAAAATACACAGCACTGAAAGAAAAGGTTATTTTGTTTTTCTTCTTTTTTTATTTTATTTTTTATTTCTTCAAGTTACATCTCAATCGCAATCCCCTCCGTATTCTCCCCTCCAGTCCCACCGACCCACCCTCAACCCCCCATCCTCTTCCCTTTTTTTTTAAGTTTAAAGTATATCTTATTTCCCCTAACAGCTCCCCCTTTCAGTCCAACAAATGGCTGTTTCTCTTATAATAATAAATACAATAAAACAACAGAGGTAATTAGGTCACAGTTATGAGGGTTATATGGCTTAGCGTACATTCCCAATGTCCAGTCCATATGTATTTGGCACCTGACTTTAACATTCTACTAACCATCACCGTGAGTTTAAAGTTCTATATCTAACTCCACTTTCATACTAACTTGCAACACAATTTTAAAAACATCTTCTTAGACACATAACACTCTCTTGATTCCTAAACAACTCAAAATTTAATTATGAGACTCTAGCTATCTATTCTTCAACCACCTCAGAGAACTGAGAGGGAGAAATATATCTGATTATATAGAAAGTGCAGGGCCCGCAGCTTCCAAAACTAAGAAATGACACACCAGCGGCTGCCTGGACAGTTCTCATTTTCTCTCCATACATTACAGCATCGATCTTCAGTCATTTGGCCCTGTTTCTCTCACAGAAATTGATTGTAGAGCAGGGGTTATGAAGGACTTGCCTACCCTGTCTTGGCAGAGCTAGGCTGTCGACTTACCTGCTTCCAAGTTTTGTCCTTTTTGGACAGCATTCTGTCTACAGTTGGAGCAAGTGGTTTTCCTGCCAAGAGATAGGCTTGCGACTAATTCAATCATCTCCCACTGGAGATTCTTTGATGCTCATCTTCTACTTGGAGTAGAATAGGGGGTGCTGTCAGGAGTTGATATGTCTCGATATAAAAAAATCTAAAGTTAAGAAAACATCTTTGAATGCCATATTCTGCAAATCTCAAGTTTTTTGAAGAGGCCCTATCTATCTATTATATTAGAATAAGCAGATGTTGCTTGTCTCTTAGCAACTTTATTTCTGATTAGCTTAGAAAATAACTATAATAGACTGTCATTCTCTGTAAGTACGTTTGGACTGAGTTGATTTGAAGTCGAGAAAAAATTGTGAGTGCAAGAGCTGATGGGATCTATATCAAGAATATTGAATTTTATTCTCAGAAATGTATAAACAAAGAAGCCATTACCTATGAATGTAAAAATAATAGCTGATTGTTTCTTTTTGCTTGGGAGTAGGGAGTAGTTTATATGATATATATCAACATTTAGAGCACCCCAACAGAGCAGTTGATATCACTGTATTAACCTGATATCAGGGTAAGACTTTTTAGGAAAGGCAAAGTCCATCTAAGAGCCAAATTTGTAGGCTTGTCACAGGATGCATAGCAGGTGTTCTTTACTACTAAGGACTATACTTCCAAATAGTTACATTGTTAGAAAAATCCAAGAATAGTCAGAAGGTGAAGTCAAGACAAGCTCCAGAATTTTGGAGTAATTGCAGTAACAAAGTCCCAAAGAAGTGTTTGTTGTTCTATCATAGTTAAGATTTGATAACTCACTGCACATGGGAATGACAAACCTTTGAGTCCATATAACTAAGTGCAGATTCATGTTCAGTAGGGAGGGTGGCAATCTATGATCAACACAATAATTATTTATTATTTATAAATGTCTGTATTCTGAATATGATATATTGTTTTTTCTACACTTTAAAGAAAAATAATTATTAACAGAGTGTTACATGTGTATCATTGCTGTCATTTGTCTTCTAGTATTAAGGGGATTGTTCAACTAAAATGACTACTTTTTAAAAATAAACCCCATAAGTAAAAATCATTTTATATGGTTTAAAGAAAAATCCTTGAATTTTCCTAAATTATCTATCAAAGATGGATAAGCTATTATTGCACAATTAGAGGGTTTTTTGTTCTGTTTTGTTTTCACTTTGCCTATGGATTACCAAAATAAGTATTCCAAAACTCAGTAATTATTACCTATTTGTGATCTCAAAAAAAGTAATTCAACTTAGTAAATCTGGTTCTCATCTGTAAAATTGGAAAATTACTGTGACTAATCTCATGGTGTTGTTGAAAAATATTAAATGTAGTAAGTAAATAAATATTTTATAAGATTTTCAACTACAAGATGCCCCCCAACTCTAGGTACCGTTGTTCTATTATAACTGGCAGTTTTAATTTTAACCAACTCTGCTAATAATATTTACTTTACTAAAGAAACAATCACATGAGTAGTGAGTGACCATGGTAAGGTGATGTATAAGCTGAATTTTATAGCCACAGACACAGGGAACTTAAATTATTCATTTAGCAAACCAAGAGTAATTAAAAAATGTTTCATTTTATGGTTTAATATGGAGGAAATATTGGATCTAATTTGTACTTTTTAAAATATTCAGTACTTATAGTCCACATAATCCATTTGGCACTCTGAATTTTAATCAGAAATTGTAATGAAAGATACAGTAGAAATGATTAATAAAGGGGCTGAAGAGGTGGTTCAGAAGGTATGGGTGTTTGGTAAGAATTCTGAGGTCATAGGTATTACCCACAGAATCCATAGAGCGGAATGAGATAAGTGAATCCTGAAAATTTTATTTTGACCTGTGTATGGCATGAATGCATGCACATGTGCACACACACTCAAACGCACGCACACACACACACACACACACACACACTCTCTAAACAAATGTAAAAAAACATAAAATAAAAATTTATTTAAAAAGCAGAGCCATAAATAGAGCAGTGCATCTTCACCCGGTTAATATATCTGAGCCCATAGGCATAGGATGGTGCTATTGAAAATACAAATGGAATCTTTTTAATGGCAAACATTTTTTGATGTGTTTAATTCCATCTTAAAATCTGGAAACAGTTTTACTACATTAAAACATTACTGTGCAATTAGAAAAGGCTCTAAAATCACAGCCTGTGAATGCAAGTCCACAAAACATAAACATCAGTGACTTTTGTGAGTTCCTCTAGTAACAATATTTGCTTCACATTTTATTAGGTCTTAATGTGCACGATGCTCAACAATAAAAAAAAATTTAAACTGTGTAGTAAAACAATATAAACTTAAGTCAATATGATCAGTTTACCTTTCCACTCATACAAAATGGGGATGTTGACTTATTTTTATTATGGCAGCAAAATACAGTCCTGCTGTCAGCCTTTAATGTTGCTTGTAATTGTAACTTCTGAATCATGGGCCACAAATAAGAAAGCAAAGAGAAAGCCTTGCTTGAATCAGGTGCAGTCATATGCTTTAATTGCAGTACTTTCAAAGAGACATAGAGGTGATATTTTCTCATGGGTATAATAAGAATCAATGTGAAATTTGGTTGTCAAGAAATCTAATTAGACTTAGACTAAATTAACAATAAAGTTATCTCTAAAGCCAAAGAGATGACATTTCCCCTTGATTTAAAATGGAAAAGCAATACCTATATCACTAAATTTAGCTCAGAATTGGGAACTGTAGGTTCACACTTTCAATATTTTGCTACCATTTCCATGAGCAAGCACCACACTAAAACAATCACTTATTCCTGTTCTCTAATCATCCATATGCCAAACAGAAATAAACCAAGGTATATGCTTGTCAATTAATCACATTTTTCATGTCATCTCCTCATAGCATAGACTGTCTTTTTTTTTTTCCGGTTTGGTTTACTGGAACCCTACTTTCCTTCTCCATTTGGGTAATTTAGCATCTGAGAAGTTTATCCAACCATTTATTCCTACCCATGATAATGTTCTGAGAAACCTCTCTCTTCCATGCCCTTTTCAAGACACTGAATCAATTTTATGTTGATATTTATGCATAGTGTCAAAGAACAGTCCTCTTCTACACAAAGTGTCTAATTATCGCAATACCATTTATTGAAGAGAATATTCACTATTTTCACATGTTCTTGCACCATTGCTAAACCATAGTTGAAAAATTTATTTCTAGACCTTTCGTTTCCACTTTACTTTTCAAGACATCAGTTTTATTTTGAGTATTATTCTATTGTGTTTGGTGTAGATTAGTAGCATAAGTTAAAGGAAAATAGTAGAATGTTCCTGGCTTTGTTCTTCCTGTGTAATATTACTTGGACTATTCAAGACTTCTCTAGTTCAATAAAACTTTAGAATTATTTTGCTATATTTCTATGGAAAATATTACTAAAGTGTTGATATTAATTACATTGAATCTATAGAAACTCTGTAGTATTATGAACACTTTAAAAATGTTTCTATTTCCAATCTCGAAGCACAAGCTATCTTTATATCCTATTTTTTCTTTCTTCAAGTTACATCTCAATCGCAATACCCTCCCTACTCTCTCCTCCAGTCCCATCCTCAACCCCCCATCCTCTTCCCTTTTTTTTAAGTTTAAGGTATATCTTATTTCCCCCTATAGCTCCCCCTTTCAGTCCAACAAATGGCTCTTTCACTTATATCCTATTTTTATTTTTTATAATTTTATCAACATTTTCTAATTTGCAAAGGTATTCTATTTGAATGTCATTTTTTTTCTATATCACAAAATAAATTTTATTTTCCAATTATTTAAAAATAAGTGAAATATTCTTTCACATTTAAAACAATCTGCTTGTGTAACTACTTTCTAACATCTACTCTCTGCTTTATTCTGCATTTATGAACAATAGTTATTGGTAATATTACTTCATAATTAGTCTTAAAAAACATAGCACATATAGTTTTGTTAGAAGTATGTCCTGCTTTTTGAACTTTAAGTGAGGTAGTATGTTATCAAATTCATAGCTTGACCAAAATATCTAAGAGATAAAACTGGATAAGGCATGAATAGGCTCTCCCTATAAGTGTTAAACTTTCAGATTCTGTAGGCATGTAAATGTAGAGCATGTCCTGAACAAGTGTTTTCTTTTTTTTTATGAAACACTAGCCATTAACTAAAAGAATAACAAATTGCTTCAACATTCTAAATATATGTTTTCCTTTGTATTGTAATATTTTAACTCTATTTTTGCTGATCTGTGGATGTGAACTCAATGCAGTGTTTCTGATAACAGAATCAAATTTCTATCAAGGAAATAGATTATTCTACTGCATGCCGTCAGTGCACTGCAGACCTTAGTAAAACCTGAGATATGACTGACATATTTCTTCCTGAAATGGTGGTATAACTATGGTTGGGCTTAAAAAATAATTGATGTCATGGAATATAGGTTGTCGTAATTCTTTTCTGTGTCTATCAATGTACCAATAATGAATCATCTACTATCTATAGAAGCACAGGATAACAATCTTCAGGCTATAATTTTCATAACTAGTTCTCCAAAGTTTTTCTTCCCTGTGTCATTGCCCTTTATCCTCTTCAGCTGACTTATGGCTACAAAATATATGCTGCAGTTTTTTACGTTCCTTTCTTTAATTAATTGTTCAATCACTAATGGATTCTTTATATAGACTCAATTTGAATTTGTTTATTGGGTTGGTTAAAATTTCCCTACCATATTTCAAGGTTTAATGCCAAGGTGTGTCATGCTATCAGCAATGCATTGATGTTGTTTAAATGTGGTAGGTAGTTGAAGGTACATAAGGAGATTAAATTAATTCATGTTGCTTCAGGGCCAGCTTTCTCTATGTTTAATGCATTTGTGACATTTGTCCTCATTCCAGGAGATGAGGAAAAGTCATCAGAATGAGTGACTGACTGGTCCTCATTAAATTGATGACTTCCAGGGAGACTTCCTTTATATTCATACATTGAAGCATTATAATCCTGAAGAGTGAGTATAGCATTGAGAAAGCCATAACTGAATACACAAACTTCCATCAATCAAGACAATCTATTTCAAGGACAAAAAGAGACAACTGGAAACTATCTTTGACCTCTGACAGTCTAGGCTACTGTGTGTGAAGAGCAAGATTCTCCAATAAATGCTGTATTTTCTCAAATTCACATGAGCTGCACATTGACTAATTAGGTGTGCAAGCTAGAAGACATTTTCAAAATATTTTTAGAATATAATAGTCAAATGCTATACAAATGTGCTTTCTGACTAAATCATAAGTTTTCCTTAAAATCCCTCAATAGGGTAAAATTTTAGTTGCAAAACAACCATAGCCCTTAAAGCATTTATGAAAACTTCTCTATGGGATAGGACATAAAAGCTTTTGTGAAGAAATCCCAAGGGAATATATGTAGCCCATATCTATGACACATCAGTACTAAGTGTAACTTATTTTCTAGAGAGGAAGGAGGGGAGCATTGAGTTCACCATTCTGGGGATAGGATTTCAGAACTGGCCTTATAGTCATTCACATTTACTTGCTAATATTTTAGGCATATACTGGTCATAGCTAGTATATTGCTTATTTTACCTCAGTTGATATTTCTACTTGTAAATCAGTCAAAATTATAAATGGACTTTTGTGTTTAATATGTATTTTAGATAAAAGCACACTTTTGTATTATGTTTATGACTATAATATTAGAGAACACACTAGATACCATAAAAAGAAAACATTGAAACCAACAAAAAGAAAAGAATGTAATTCCATTTATTGAATTCCTATATCAAAATATCATTGGGGTGTGCAATATTGAAAGTAAGTGATATTTTTTGATTCATAGTATTTATCATTTACTTTAAAAGACAAACTAATGAAAATAACATGTTTTATGCTTTGATTGAATGAGTCAGAACATAATAGCTATTCCTTAAGGGACCATTACCCGAGGTGTGGTGGACAACAAGAAACTTGTTGAATTTACAGAAGTGGTGTTATCTCAGATTAGTCTGAAGATGTAGTTTTAGAAACAGTTAGTCAGATAATGATGAGAAAAGGCCAGTGAAATCAGGGGTCAGGAAAAGAGTTCAGGTGGACATTCTAAGTAGAAAAGTGAAGTTTCTGACAGTTTTTGATATTATACCTAAAAAGCACAGCAATTCCATAGTTAACATGCTGAGAATATGCTGATGCATAGGAAAGCAATGAATTCTAGTTAGCCTTGACCAGACTAATGTAAAAAATACCCTTATATATAGTATTTTAAAAAGAATGAAAATTAGAGCAGGGTGTGTTAGCATAAAATTATAGCCCCAGCATTGAGAAAGTGCGTATGAAGGATTCATATATTCCAGGTTAGTTTGGGCTACATGCTAAGTCTGTCCCTAGATAGCAACAAAACAATAACAACAACAACAACACACACACATAAATAAGTAAATAAACAAACAAACAAATAAATAAATGAAAGCTGAGTTTTTTTCTCTCCCATTTAAGCACACATAGAATGGTGAGTGATTCGCTGCAAAATCTCTTCTATCAGATCATCTACTGACCAAGCTCCTTTGTTCATTTTTCTTGAATTTTTAAAAACTTATTTATTCATTTATTTACTTTGTATCCTGATCACAGTCCTCTCCCTGCTCTCCATGGTTCCCATCCTCCCACCCTCTTCCTCTTTTCCCCCTCTCCTTCTCTGTAAAGGTTATCCACCTCCTCTATCAACCCATCCAGCTCTTCAAGTCACATAGGACTAAAAGCATCCTCTTCCACTGAGGCCGGAGCAGGCAGCCCAGGTAGAGCAAGGTGATCTTGTCAGGGCCTGTGTCCTTGCCATTCATTCCTGTGGGTCAGGCATCACTAGAATGTATGGTTTACATGATCTCCTGATCCAAGTTAAGTCACCTCCACTAAAATGAGCAGACAGTTCTGTTTTGAGAATCTAATAAGAAATTGTGCCCACTTTAAATCACTTAGTCATATGACCTCTTTGAAAAATTACTCAGTGGGACAATTGGGAGGAGAGGAGGGATGAGCTGTGAACAGGATGTTAAAATGAATAAATAAATTTAAAAAATGAAAAAATGTATGAACGATTATATACTAAAAGAAAGATAGGCAAATATTTTTTTCTTACTGTAATGTGAATGCATGAGTTTTATTTAAGGATAGTGAAATGCCATGGAACACTTTAAAATAAAGTAACAGAATTACAGAATATGATTGTATGAACATACCATAGGTTTTTATTTGGGCTTTGTGACCCACTGGGTTTAATCAGGGCACGTCTGGAAAACTCCACAGTGGATGCATTCTTAAAGACAACGACTACCTTTCCCTCAGTAGTCCTCAACTGTCAATCGCTTATCTGAAAATGAGCATGTGCTAGAATTACTTTCCAACCAAACAACTGAAAAGTTATGGGTTTCTGCAGTCTTTTGAATGCCCTATTTGGGCAACTGCACCTCCTGCATGGTCATGAGGGTTAGGGTCATGGCCTATCCATAAGACAGTGCTTCAAAGACCATAGTCCATTTTCCTATCATCCCATAACTGGACACTCATACCCTCCTCTCTAGGATCCAGAAACACAGCAGACAAAGTGGGAAGAGTGTTTAAAACAATTCCTATGATCCTTTTACAACTCCCATTTTACATAGATCAACTGAACTATGTGATTAGAATGCTCCAACCAACAAATTTCCCAATAGATTCAAAGAGACGATGTGTAGTTTCACTTGGACAATTGCCAAAAGTGAACTAGGGTTTAAAATAAATCCAAATTAAATTTTACAACTCCATATGCACTAAATGATATAAAACACTGTTCTGAAATTATCTACAACAAATATTTTCCCATCAATCAGAAAGTTGTGTGGTACCCCCTTTTGCTCCACCTTAGCAAACAGTGGAAAATGCATAATGAAGCGGCTTCCCAATGATATCCTGATAGGGAATATGATTTTAGTTTTGGATATATATTTTAATTTTCTTTACAGTCTTCTTTTCTCAAATATTTGGCTAAAGTTTCAAAAAACTATTGAATCTGTACCAACTCTTGTTTAAATGACTCCATTTCATTCTGCATCATTCTCCAACATGGTTTTTTTTTCTGTATTTCTTAAGCTCATCTTATTGTCTGAAGGCCACAAGGATGTAGCTACTTATTTCTCCACACACAGGCTGCCAAGAAAACAAAACAAACCCCCGAAAGAAATATATGCACAAACACATACACGACAAAATTAAAATTTACACTTGTTTTCTGTAATAAGCTATGATAAAGTGAACATGCACACACTACCCTCGTATAACAACTAGGACATCATTTTCCACTCTTCCCAACAGATATTGTTCAGACAGTATTTTATAGAAGGCAAAAGACACGTGTAACTTTCCTAAGGGGGAAGAAATGCACTGTGCATCCTGCTTCAGATTTGATGTGTTACCAATATGAGAGAGTTTCATTTCAATTTCATTACTTAGTGAGCAGAATGAATTGACAGAGAAAGCACCCACTGGAAGTTCTAATCTAGAACGGTAGCTGTTCTGTCAAGCCAACCAATTGCCAAAGGTACTCACTCAGATGGTTAGTGATAACCTGGGTAAGTCACATGGTTTCATGGACCGCATCCTGCATATCCATTAGAGAATTCATAGTTGACATAGAGTGACAGACTGCTCTATCAGTGTCTCATTCAAGGTGAATCCCTATCTGCATTGTGTTCTCAAAGAAGACACAAATGTTTGTTGTAAGGTAAAAGCTTATTGTTGTTGATGGTGATGGTGGGGATGGGTGCGTGCATACGTGTATGCGTATATGCATGTGTGTGTGTGTGTGTGTGTGTGTGTGTGTGTGTGTGTGTGTGTGT
>CAJQZJ010000753.1:2820924-2916039 GCA_907164525.1 Lophiomys imhausi | reverse complement strand
TGTGTGTGTGTGTGTGTGTGTGTGTGTGTGTGTGTGTGTGTGTGTGTGCACAGATGTTTGTGTGAAAGAAAGTTAGAGAGATTGAGAAACCTGGAGAATTTCTGATAGAAAGACTCCAATTGATTTTAGAATGATGCCAGCCTACAAAAAAATATATCATTGAAATTTTTCTTTTTTTTGAATCTTTCCAACGATATATATTGTATGCTGTGCCAGTGAATGAGTGTTAAAAGGGCAAATCCAACTTAGACTCCTGAAACACCATTGATCTACACTTTAAAAATAAACTCAGTCACTCTTCCAGCAAATATTTATTGCCATGGGTAGATGATCATTTCTACACAATGAGATGTAAATTTAAAGAAGATATACATGATACTTGTCCTCATGGAGTCATAAAACAGGAAGCAAATTGAAAATTTTGAACTGGTATAGTACGAGTCAGATAAAGTGCAGGCTGTTATAGCTCTATGCTGGATTTTGAGGAGTGACAATATCAGGAAGCAATGCCTGTGAAACCAATTCTCAAACTGTGAGTCCTTGTTAGCTAGAGAAACTGGAAAGCAATGCTTCCTCCTCACACTTACATAAGAAAATGATGGAAAACAGTGGATGACTTCATACTTTTCAGACATTTAACATTTCTGTAGGTCTGTCAGTATTATGCAGTTGGGCTTGGGACAACTATAGCAAAATTTTGGTCTGAAGATGTAAATGAAGCCAAGTCTCAATTGGCACAGTAGTGAGTGTTTGCCCAGTGAGTGCTGGCATAGGTCAATTACGAGTGGCCTATTGCAGGACTTTTTTAGATGAGGTCTAGTAAGCCCCAGGAGTATTGTGAGTAGATAAGGGTATAAATATTATATAGATAAACACACATATTTTCTGAATATAGTATGATCTTGAGAGAGGTAAATACCTAGTTAAAGCTCTTCAGGATATATTTATAGAAAATGCAACTTTAATTTTAATCTGCATCTTCCAGAGAGAGAGCCATCCTCTAGTGATGGGCACTTACTGATATTGTAGCATAAGCCACAGCTTCATACTTGATATGGAGAAGTCTACTCATGCTCTGGATGGCTAATGTAGGATTACAAGGTTGCAATACTGTGCATGACACATTTTTATGCTTCTGATATAGTGTAAGGGTCTTGATCTGGTTAATTTTCTCTGCCTGACAGGTAGCATGGGGAGAAACCTTGACTACCTCAAAACATAAGGAACAATAAGAATCAAAAGCTGAAGAAAGGAGTTCGTTGAGGGCGAGGAAACACATGCAACAGGCACACAGAGGAAACGACCCTCTGCAAAGCGGAAAGGGGATTCAGACAACCAAACACTCTTGGCTATCTGGAAAGCCGAGATTCTCCTAACCTAACTATGGTTTAGTCCGTTTGAATAAACTGACTAGGATGCTTGATTTGCCCACAACTGTTGTTTGGCATGTTCTGAGCAAGCCTTGAGCTAGTTGAGCTTTTCCATCAGCAGGGGCAGAATACTGTGTAGAGGCAAAATTTTACCTTGCCTTTGTTTTATGTCATTAGGGTTTTTCTCTCGTCAAGAGGTTAAGAAAGAGGCCAGATATATTAGGAATTTGTCACCTTTATTACATAGCAATAGCCCATGGCCCTGTCTGTTTGCCTACCAGGGAGTGTGTGTAAGTCCTGATATCTCAAAAAATATGAAATGATTTCAATGAGGACAATAGCTGATTGCACGTTTAAGATAGTTGGAGGGTGGTCTGGAACATTGAAAATTGGAACATAGCTTTGATCTGCAAAATGAATAGAATTAGAAATCAGTGATTTATGCAGTCCTAAAATGTACATTTGCATCAATATTGAAGAAAGAAGAATACAGAAGTAATTTGAAATAAGAAAAAATAATTTTCAGAATGCCAGCCAATATATTTCCAATGTTAGATGCATCATTAAAAGTTATTTATTTGTCCAACAATGATTTATTAAGAAATCACATCAAAGCAACAGTAAAATCAACAATAATTTTTATTAAGCCCTTGGTATGTGCCACACTGTAGTACAGTGGTAATATAGGCAAACAAGGCACAAAACTCTTGATACTTCCATTTGGGAAGCTTAAATTGATAATTCAAAAAGCAATATTTTGCAGCTAAGGGTATATATAAAAATATAACAAAATAGTAATTCACAAGGTATCTTATACTTGTCTGAATAATCCTTAAGCAGAGTATTTGTGTATGTTTATGTAAGTACACCTTAGCATAATCTTCACATCAGTGAAGCATCATCTCACCTTCCTTCCCCAATAGAGACTTCTTTTTGAAAAGTCTACAAACATATTATCATCAATCCATGCTGTATAGTTGTATCATTGTTACTAAAAATTGTCTTTTAAAAATTCATATGATATCTGTTGCGCTGGATAATTTTATGCCAACTTGACACAAACTAAAGTTATCAGAGAGAAGGAAGTCTCTAGGGAGAAAGTGCCTGCATAAAGAGCCATTTGTTGGACTGAAAGGGGGAGCTGTGGGGGGGAGATATACCTTAAACTTAAAAAAAAAGGAAGGGGATGGGTGGGTTGAGGGGGAAGAGGGTTGGAGGGTGGGAATGGAGGGGGGAGTAGGAAGGGGATTGCAATTGAGATGTAACTTGAAGAAATAAAAAAAAAAATTAAAAAGTATTGATTGAACTGTACACAAGCCCATAGGGCATTTCTTCAGTTAGATAGGGGAGATTCTGTCCCATTGATGGTGCTACTTACTGTCCCCAGGATGGTGATTCTAGGCTTTATAAGGAAGCAGGCTAAGCAAGCCATGAGAAAAAAAGCCAGTAAGCAGTCCTCCATGACCTCCGCATTAGCTTCTGCTTTCAAGTTCCTACTCTGTTTGAATTCCTGTTCTGACTCACTTCTTTCAGGTGAGAGACTAGGATGTGAAAATGTAAGCCAAGTAAACCCTTTCCTCCTCAACTTGTTTTTGGGTAATCCTAACCAAGCCATATAACTTTCCACATTATAGATATTCTCATAACAAATATCTTTGAAGTAAAAACTATGCACACATTTTTTTTGTTTATAAAGTTTAGTTTCCAAAAGAAAAAATACAATGTTATTAATAAGTCTTGATCCATAATGAAAATTACATTCTCGAAAAAAATTTTCCCGTTGGAGCTATATGGAAGTGTCTACTTCCATGAACTGATGTGTGCATCTGTGCAAATGTGGGAGGGCAGGAGGTGATCACTAGCAGGAAGCAGTTCTCTCCTTCCACCTGATGGTTCTTAGGAATGGAACAGATATCCACAGATGTGGTGTCACCACACATAACTGGTGGAACCATCTCAGCTGGCTTACATTTCAACTGTAAATGTTATTCTAAAAATTTTATGTGTGTCGCCTGACATGCCACTCACTGCACCTTTCACTGTCTGGCACATGCATCATCTGAACACTGACAAAGTCAGACACAACGGGCTGTGTGTTATTCAGTGGGCTCAGTATTGCTCCCAATTTAATGTCTTTGTGAATTGAGTTCTCATGTGAAATGCATGTTAGGTAGCTTGGACTACATTCTAGACTTAACTTCTAACATTTTAACTTCCCCCTTCAAAGCATAAGGAAAAAATGCATAAATTATCTCAGTTGTTGTTTAGTCACCATAGAGAGACAATGGCAGTGTACAAAGTTTCCTTTACCCGAGTGCATAAATTTCAGTCAGTCTGCAAGTTTTTATTTTAACTTTTCAAAACACCAGAATAGTTTTAGTTTCTTTTCTTTCCTTAACTTCCAAATTGATATCTAGGATGACTGCCAATGACATTATATCATCCCATATGTTTTGCTTAATTACACTTATATCCTGAATTCAATTTTTGAAGCTAAATTTTTTTCTCCATCTCATCATCAAAACATTATGAGCACTCTTTGTCACACTGAGATTAGAAGATAAAACATTTTTTAATTATATCTATTTGAAATCATTCCAGAGCTTTGGGAAGAGAATGATTTAACACTCTGATAATTTAAATCCATGTTTCAAGTCACAAAATATCAGAGTCTTATGGTACATATAACTGAGTTAATTTAATAGGCAAATTCCCAGAATACCTCAGCAAGGTTTAAATGTCTTTCTCAGTTTGAAGTATATTTTCCATTTACAATATGTTAAAAGTCAAGATATTTTCTCTAATAAATTGGTCTTTCTTCTAAGCATGGTTTATGTATCAATATAAGAATTACATCTGCATCATATTAATATCTGTATTATACAGAACATTAAGATGCATCATAACTCATAGAGTGTGCCCTCTAGGGAATCCAATAATTCTTTTTTTTATTTTTATATCATTGACAAATTATAAATGATCTTGAGGTCCCTGGAGTGTGTTTGTCCACATATCTTTAAAGTTACAGTCTATGTGGTAATTGAAAAATTTGCTAACAAAAATCATGTAATATTTCCCCTTTCAGTTTGACTAAACATTCTTTCAAATGTACAAATAGAATTAGCACCATTAATATTTTCAAGCTGTGATTTGCAAAATAATATTTGATTTTATTAATTTTTTCTTTCTTTAAATATTTTATACTTTCTCTAATATTTTGGTACATTATCTACTTCCCTGTTTATAATATTTCCAAATGATCTCCACCACCTATCATATCTACTGCACTTTTTCTATTTGAAAAACTCTAGGAAAACCTATAAAGTAAAGACAGCTTCAATAATATATAAATCTTCACTTGAATATGGAAATAAAGAGGATAGTACATACAAGAGGAGCAATGATACTGAAATTTCTTAGCCGTAGACTGGGAAAGATTGTAAGACAAATAAATAGGGCTGGAGAGATGGCTCTGCCATTAAAGGCTCACAACCAAAAATATAAGAGAAATAAACAAAATTGAGTTGAAAAAAATTACTCAGAAATTTCAAAACTAAATATTCTTGAAAGTGAGTGTTTTAATCAATTGGGGGGTGGGAACAGCACTATTATGTATTTGTATAAATGTGTGTGTATATTCCTATATTATATTACTGTATAATATAACCAACTTTTGAATGGCTCTAGGTGCTGAAAATGTGTGAATAAAAATTGCTTCTGGTATAACTTGACAGAAGACACTTATCTCTGTGTGCTAAGAGCAAGCAGACAAAATATCTCAGTCTGCCGAGATGGTGGCACATGCCTTTAATCCCGGTACTCAGGAGGCAGAGGCAGTTGGAATTCTGTGAGTTCAAGGCCAGTCTGTACAGGACAAAGTGAGTACAGGCCATCCAGGTACACACAGATAAACCCTGTCTCGAAAACAAAACAAAACAAAACAAACAAACAAACAAAAAAAGAAACCAAAAAAAAAGATAAGAACAAACCAAACTCAGTGCAAATCCAAGGAATCCACATTATAATTAATATTTCAGAAGTTACTAATCATTTGAGAAACACAAATAAAACTCTAGACTATAATTTCCACATCACCTAACCTCAAAAATGTTAAGTAAAAATTTAAAGGATATAAACCTTAATGATCTGCTAAAACCCCACAGAGAATTTTTTTATATCCAATCAATTGATGATTTCTTTTCCTTTTCTTGTTTGCTTTTTAAAAATTTTATTTATTAATTCAAGCTACATCTCGATCACAGCTGCCTTCTTCCTCCCCTTCAGGTCTCTCCCTCTATCCCCACTCCCATCAATCCTTCTACACTGATGTGGGGACCCCCACCTATCAGTCCACCTAAGTTTATCACAAGGGCTAAGAGCGTCCTCTTGCTCTGGGACCCGACTAGGCTGTTCATTTACAATAAAGTGTCCCACTAACAGGTAACAAAATCCATGACTGAGACCAACCCCCACCACTTTCTAAGGGATCTGTATGAAGACCCAGTTGCCTACCCTCTATATTTGTATAGGATATTCTAGATCTAGTGTAAGGTTCTTTCTTCTTCTTTTGGTTAATGTTTCAGTCTCTGTAAGCCTCTGGGGGTCTAGGTCAATTGGTTCTGTTGATCTTTGTGAGTTGTTCCTTTCCACTCTGGGTCTCTCTGTTCCTCTTCCCTCTATCACATAGGACTCCCAGAACCACCTAATGTTTGACTGTGAGTCAAGGCATCTGTTTTGATCTGCTGCCGAGTGGCATTTCTCATAGGATAGTTATGCTAGGTTCCTGTTCCTTTGGATCTGTGGGTTGTAGGATAGTTAACCTATATCATATGGCTAACATCCAGTTTTGAGTGAGTATATGCCATATGTATCTTTCTGGGTCTTGATTAACTCACTCAGGATGAGCTTTTCTAGTTCCATCCATTTGGTTGAAAATTGCATGATTTCCTTGTTTCTGGTAGTTGAGTGGTATTACATTTTGTAAATGTAGTTTTTTTTTTAAATCCATTCTTTGGTTGAACGTCATCTGGATTGTTTCTGGTTTCTGACTATTATGAATAAAGCTTCTATGAACATATTTGACCCAATGTCCTTGAAGTAGAAATACTCAGTTTTCTGAGATTTTGCCAGATTAATTTCCAAAGTGATTGTATAAGTTTGCACTCCCACTAGCAATGGAGGAGGGTTCCCCTTTCTCCACATCCTCAGCAACATGTGCTGTCACTAGAATTTTTGAGCTTAGCCATTCTGAATGGCGTGAAGTGGAATCTCAGAGTATCTTTGAGTTGCATTTCTCTGATGATAACAATGTTGATCATTTCTTCAAGTGTCTCTCGACCATTAGAGATTACGTTTTTGTGAATTCTTGGTTTAACTCTGTACCCCATTTTTGATTGGTTTATTTGTGTTTAATTTCTTGAGTTCTTTACAAATATTGGATATAAGCCCTCTGTAGGATGTGGGGTTGGTGAAAATCTTTTCCCCATTTGAAGGTTGCAATTTAATTCTAATGACAGTGACATTTGCTTTACAGAAGCTTTTCAGTTTCATAAGATCACATTATTGATTGTTGTTCTTAGAGCTGGAGCTTTAGGTGTTCTCTTCAGGAAGTTGTCACCTGTGCTAAATGTCCTTCTTACCTCTTTTTCTAAGTAAATTTATTTTTTTATATATACTTTATTTTTTTATTTCTTCAAGTTACATCTCAGTCACAATCCCTTCCCTACTCCCCCTTCCTGTCCCACCCTTCCACCCTCTTTCCCCCAACAGCTCCCCCTTTCAGTCCAACAAATGGTTCCTTCTTTTATAACAGTAAATACTATACAAAACAACAGAAATAAATACACCACATTTATGAGAGTTAAATGGCCCAGCATACATTCCCAATGTCCAGTTCATACATATTTGGCCCCTGACTTTAACATTCTACTATCTAACCATCTCCATGAGTTTAAAGTTCTATATCTGACTCAGCTGTCATACTAACTTGCATCACAATTTTTAAAACATCTTCTTAGATCCAGAAAACCCTCTTGATTCCTACACAACTCAAAATTTAACTATGAGAATCTAGCTATCTATTCTTCAACCACCTCAGAGACATGAGAGGGATAAATATATCTGATTATGTAGGAAGTGCAGGGGCTGCATCATCCAAAACTAAGAAATGACATATCAGTGGCTGCCTGGACAGTTCCTGTTTTCTCTCCATACGTTACAGCATCAATCTTCAGCCTTTTGGTCCTGTTTCTCTGACAGACATTGATTGTAGAGCAGGGATTATGAAGGACTTACCTACCCTGTCTTGGCAGAGCTAGGCTGTCGACTTCCCTGCTACCAAGTTTTGTCCTTTTTGGACAGCAGTCTGTCTGCAGTTGAAGCAAGTGGTTTTTTTCATGCCAAGAGAGAGGCTTGCCACTAATTCAACCATCTCACACTGGAGATTCTTCGATGCTTATCTTCTACTTGGAGTAGATTAGGGGGTGCTCTCAGGAGCTGATATGTCTCGATATCAAAAAAAAATATTAATTTAAGAAAACATCTTTGAATGCCATATTCTGCAGATCTCTTGCGGTTTTTGAAGATGACCTATCTATCTCTTGTATTTAGATAAGCAAATGTTGCTTGTCTCTTAACAAATTGATTTCTGAGTAGCTTAGAGAATATCTGTGATAGATTGTCATAGTAGCTAACAAAGTGACACGCTTGCATGACTAGGAGTTTGTATTTCTTAACTATCTTAAACAGTTTAAGATGGTTGGTATCAAGAGGCCAGAGCTTCACATTTCATTTTTAAGCATCTCTAGGTACAATACCACTAGGAAGCATTACTTTTAATTTTGTATCAATATACAAAGATCTATTCCAATGTGGCCAAATATACTCTTAATTTTGTATCAATATACAAAGATCAATGCCTATGTAGCCCAATACAATCTTAATATTATGTCAATATACAAGGGTCAATACCATTGTGGCAAACTATAATCTTAATTTTGTATCAATATACAAAGATCAATACCAATGTAGTCCAATACAATCTTAATTTTGCACAATATACAACGGTCAATCCCACTTTAGCCAAATAATTTTGTATCAATGTGCAAAGGTATAAGGGCATATTCAATCATCTGTCCATTCTTCTTGATCCTTCCCATACAATGTCTATGTCCCATTTTTCTCAAGTCCGTGAACTCCTACATAGGAGAGAAAGAAGGATCCAGAAAAGGAAAAGAAGGAAGTCCCTGGGTCTAACCTCCAAAACTCATTTAACAAGACCATTTAACAGCTTGTAGTCTCTTCCCCTAAATAGCAAAGTTTTCTGTTATCCTTCAAATAACCAAAAGGGGGGCAGAGAAACACCTTTCCCACCCTCTGGGCATGGGACGTCGCTCTCTTAAAATGACTTCCTGATGATTTGGGTCGTAGTAAACCTGTTTGGGGCCCGAACCAAAATGGAAAAATGGTTAAAAATGCTAGTACAATCCTTTTATGTTCAGTCCTTTTGTGCTCAGCTGTTTAGATGTCCTAAGAAGTTTGTAGGCAGAAGCTGATCTTCCAGGCTTTACTGAAGTTCTGGCTGGGGCAGTGTGTGGAGCTGAATGATCTTAGCAATTTTGAATTGTTGTGGTTGTAGACTTTTGATGGAAACAACTATTGAGGGAGTCTGCAAGGCTGAATCATCTGGGCCACTCGTCTTCTTTGGTGTCTGATTTTGTTTTCTGTTGAGGTTTCCATTGTCCAGTTGTCCCTGGGTTCCTTGAATGGATATTTTGAATCTCCTGGAAAGATAAGAACAGAGCCCTGCCCTATCCTAACTCTGGGACAATTACCCTTTTTTCGGGGGGGGGGGGGGGGTCAGGTAATATTTCTCCTGAAGCAAATTTGTTTTTTTGACAATATATAAAGTATTATCTTTCAATCTGGATTAAAGAAGAAATTATTTTGTTATTTTGGAGCTAAACAAGCCTTAGTGTATATATTTTGAGATCTCAAAGGACAATTTGTTTGTATTGAGTAGGCCTTTTTTTAAGTAGCTTTTAAACTTAGGTCCTTCCAAATCCTATGTGTCTGTCTCTGCATTCTAATTATTGGGATCAAAGACCTGTGGTTCCTATCTGAAGGGATTAAAGATGTGTTCCACCACTCCTGGATCGAAGTTCTAAGTAAATTTCTTAATCTTCCTTCTCCACCTCTTCTTGAGGCAGAAATTTTTTGTACTACAATTTGCTTTCTGATTGTCCTGCTTCTGCCTTCAAAGTCTCAATTGAACTTTTAATAATTCTGTGTTGAATACATAGCCATGATTTCTTGGATTTTTACATCTAACTCCAGCTTTCCTAATTTTTCTAACTATAAAGAGTTATGTTTGTGAAAGAAAGCATTGAAGATATTCAGAGAGTCCAAGTGCCTAAGCCAATTTCTGGAACATGGGACCTCATAGGGTTCAATACTTGGGTGTTATAGCTTCTATCACTAATTATAAAAAGCACTGGGAAATGTTTATCTCCAAGTATTAAGCTCAGGGAAGATAATATGCAGGGTACGGGCATTTGAATTATATAAGACAGATGCTCCAACTAGACACATTTTACAACTTAGCACACTTCATTTGATAAAAAAGATGCATGCAACTTGCTGTGTTTGAACCCTTTGAATTCATATGTGACTTGTTCATTTATACCTTAGCACTATATGCTTGCAATATTTGGAATAAAAGAAAGACATAACTTAGTCTCCTTAAAGTAAGAGTTGAATCATTGGCAAAGGCTCAAGTCTGTCATTGAGGCCATTCCATTGATGGGATATATACTGAAAAATTTAGCACAGAATTACATCGCCCCAAATCACAGCTTCATGTACATATGCTGGTTTGACTTCTCAGTTAATAGCGAAGCTCAAGTGAGAAGATGAAACATGTTCAAAATGTCATATATCATTACTTTCCTCCACTTCTCTCACACTTTCTTATGTATCTTTCTTCTGTTTCACACCTTTTCCATTGCTGTTTTGTAGCTCAGTCACAAATCAAGGGTGTTGTCTATAAACTATAGAGTGACTTGGGACTTTTGGATTTAGGATAGATCAAGGAGGTCACTGTGAGAGCTGGTCCAGTTGCTCATATTATCTGAAACTATCAGACAAAGACTTTGTACAGATCAGAAGTCTTATGGAAGGACTGCTTAAGAAAGCCTCTATGACAGAGAAAAATGAACAGGTAACTATCAAAAAGAGGATTATTTCTTAATTTCCAAGGTCTTCAACTAAAAGCAATCTCATTTGTCTTCACTCCTTGAAGATAATTCATCAGTGAAGGTCAGTAGCTTGCCCTGCTCCCTTAGGAGGAAAAAGGTTATTTTGTCAGGAAGATTCATTATCTGGGAGAGAGAGAGAGAGAGAGAGAGAGAGAGAGAGAGAGAGAGACAGAGAGAGAGGTCTTTGTCATTCAGCCAATTGGGGTGTGACCAGGCAGTCAGCTCTCTATTAAGATTTTGTTTTTTCTTAATCTTCCTATTCTCAAAACTCCCAGAATCCTAGATTAATGATGCTTGAAAACATATCACTGCTTGGGGGGGGGCATTTTCTTATACTGGGATTCCCAGCCCTCCCCTCAGTGATTTCTGTCCATGCTTTATCATTTTCACTCTTGTCTGCTGTCTTTTCAATCTGATCTACTTCTATTGTATTCCAACTCCTGTCTTGCCTACTGCTGAACATGTTAAGGAAAAAAAAAAAAAGATTGGCTGTCTGATTCAGTCTTTCTTAAAGCCATTTGTGAATCCCATTCATACTGATGTCTGTCTGTTAAGCACAATTTCTTTTAGATTCCCTAAGTCACTTGAAGAACACACAATGAAATCCTGAGAAATTCCTTCTTCAAAGACAGTTTCATTTGGGAGACAGAAGATACAGTCCTGATCTGATTTAATTCTGATGGTTTGTGACAGGTACAGTATAGATTTCATTAAGTGGTCATTGCTCCCTGTCATTTTTTCTAAAACATTTATTTAGTTCTTCAAGTTACATCTCAGTCATAGTCCCCTTCCTCCTCACCCTACCTGTCTCAGGTTTCATTCTCATACCTTCTTCTCCCTCTCCCCCCTATCTGCTTTATTTTTAAATTTAAGGTGTATCTTTTTTTCCACAGCAGCTCACCTTTTTAGTCCAATACAGCTTCTTTTTTTATTATAACAATATATACAATACAAAACAATAAGAGTAATTAGACCACAATTATGAAAATTATAAGGTATAGCATGTTTCCAATGTCCATTCCATATTTATTTGGCAACTGATATTAATATTCTATTATCTATCTATCTCCATGGGTTTAAAGTTCTATACCTAACTCAGTATCCATCCTAACTGGAATTACCAACTTAAAAACATGTTCTTACACCTAGAACATCCTTTTAATCCCTAAACAATTTAAAATTTAATTTTAATTTAAGTTTAATTAAATTAAGTTTAATTAAAATTTAAGTTGTGAGACTATAACTATCTAGTCTTCAACCACATCAGAGACCTGAGAAGGATAAATATATCTGAATAAACAGGAAGTGCAGAGTCAGCAACTTCCAAAACTAAGAAATGACAGAAACTGGCTGCCTGGACAGTTCTCAATGTCTCTCAACACATTGGAACATCTATCTTCAGTCTTTTGGCCCATCTCTGACAGACATTTATTGTATTCAGTAATTATGAAAGATTTACCTACCCTGTGTTGACAGAGGTAGGCTGTTGACTTTCCTGTTTCCAAGTTTTGTCCTTTTCGGACAGCATTCTGTCTGTCATTTTAATCAACTCGGAAATCCTATTTGCATTGTGTTTATGACATTACTTTTTGAGCCTTGGTTTCTAATCTGAAAGTTCAGAGTTAGTGTCCACATATTGAAATTAAATGTTCTGTTTTCCTCTATGGCTACTTACTTTCTTCCATTTCTCCAATGAACTATTACATAAGTGCTTTTCTGTCATTGACCTGGGTTTTACACTGCCTATTAAGTCATCCACTCCAAAAAAAAAAAAAAAAAAAAAAAGAAGTGGAGCTGAAAGATTTGTAGTGGAATCAAAATAGAGCACACTCTTAACATGTCAATATTCATTTCCAGTTCCTCATAAATCTTCAGCTTCTCTTAAGAAAACTATTTTTCTTACCTAGATATTTTAAAGAAAAAATGTCAATAAATTAAGTACCTAAATCTTACCTAAACTGATTTGTAATGGAATTACTTAGCTCCAGACAAGCATCAAACATAGCATATTATCTGAGAGATAGCAAAGCATCCATCTTCTTTATAGATCGAAGCTTTTACTTATCCCTGAGCTAGTCCCATTCCTATGGAACAGACTGTGTATAGCAGCAAGGAGAGCTTTGAAGTCTAATACAGGAATCTAAAGAGATATTGTGTTATTTTATTTTCAAGGCTTGTCTCTCCCACAAGACTATAAGCTTCCTTATGCTGTATTTTCACTCTGTTGTTAATGACTTCTGTGTACACACAGGCACACACACACACACACACACACACACACACGTTGAATTGGGTAGTTAACACTGTAGTAGGTGTGTTATTAACACTTCCTTTCCATGACTGATAGTTAGTAGATTCTCCAGAACAACACTTAAGCATTGTTTCTTTATCCAGCATGAAACTCAGTGGGATATTTCATGAGCACTTGACAAAAACTTTTTGACTTAGAATTGTGTTGGGATCTAGTAATCATTTGGGTGTTGATCCCCTAGTAAAGAGTGTCACACAGTAGTTAGTAAACAAATGATAGCTTTGTCACTTTTCTTTTCCTTTGTGTACTATTTTCTAAGACAATAAATCTACATATAATTCTTTCTTTGTTAGCATTTACAAATGTTCATAGTACAAGTAACTATTACAAGTATACAGAGAACTGTTAGAAAGTCTTTATTGAATATTTTAATGTGTTTTGAAATAATTTTTAACAGAAATGTGATTGAAATAAAATTGTTTCACTTTACCACACCCTTTCTGTCTTCCAGCCCTTCCTAGTTTCCTCAGTCCAGTACCTTCCAGGCTCGCCTGCACTATCCAGTTGATACATTATCTATTTTTATTACTGTTACATACATACAGACACATACACACACACACACACACACACACACACATATAGGTGTGTAAACAAATACAGACTGACAAATCTGGTGCTTGTTTTGTTTTGGGATTTGGGGGAGGTGTGTGTGTGTGTGTGTGTGTGTGTGTGTGTGTGTGTCTGTGTGTCTGTGTGTGTGGCTTCAGGACTAATTACTCTTCATTGGCAAACCAATAATGGAGCTTAAACCTGGAAGAGTCTAATTCCCCTCCCAGTAGTAATTAGTTGCCTGTAGTTCTTTGTTTAAGCCTGAGACCTTGTGAATTTTGCCTCTTTCACAGTACCGTGTCTATTGAAAATGCCATTGTTCCCGTCTTACATATGCAACTTTTGTTATGAGAGACTAGTTCACAACAAGCTTTCTTGTATTCTTGCTCTTACAAACATTCTTCCTCTTCTTCCATGAGCCGGAGAGTAGGAGCTGTGATGTAATTGTACCTTGGGGCTTGAATTTCTCATAATCTATAGAACTCTGTATGTTGTGTAGTTTTTGTTTCCCATGATGGTCTTCATTTGCTGTAAAGAGAGGATTCCTTGATGAAAGAAGGGAACAACAACTACCTATGAGGTAAGGATAAGATTTAGAATGTAATAAGGAATTATACTGTTCTAGCAAAGTATCAGTAATGGATTTTTTTTTTTTTTAAGATCCATGAATCACTAGACCAGGAAAGTTGGCTAGGTTTACAGTAGCAGGTGTGATTTTCCTCCTGTTGAGTGAGCCTTAAGTGAAACAAGATAGCTGGTTTTTTGCAGTGGACATGTGTCACTTCTTGAACCATAATGCATATGTTGCTGTTCTGGTCATTGTTGTGATTCATAAAAGCTTTACCTGGATAGAACTGTTTAATTGCTTCCATCCTTTAGCCAATTCTGTGTATTTACTATACATAGAAAAGTTAGACTACAGAAAAGAAGCTTTCAGGTCATATCTAGTTTGAATCATCCAAGTCCTAAGTGTAGAGAGTCTTCCGCAACAGGGACCACCATTCAGCCCTAAGAGACAAAAAAAGAACAATATCGATAATCTATCTTGTTTTGAGTCACTTTGATTACCCTGACCAACCCGGAAAGAAGGATTCTCATGTTGATACTGGAATTTTTGTTAGCTTATGGATCCTGTGAAAAGCACTGTCAGTTCAATTACCATAACTTATATATATATATGAATATATTATATATAATATGATTTTAGCTATATATTAAATAACAATATACCTCAAGGCTTTATCCCACTATAAAAGCACTGTCAGTTCAATTACCATATCTTTCTTTTATATATATAAGAATATTTTATATATTGTAAATATATATAATATATGTTATTTTAATATATATATTTTTTAAAATATATATAATATATTATATATATATGATTTTAGGTAAATATTAAGTAATATGATACCTCAAGGCTTTATCACTACATATAACCTGTATCCTACTATTCCCTTCTAAAATTCCACCATCCACACCTGTGGTTCCTTTACAATTTCCTGGTTTCTATGGTTATTCTTTGTTATATAGTTACTTCTGAGGATTTGGAGGTAGAAAACACAGATAAAAGAGAAGAGATGCTGTTTGTCTTTCTGGGTCTAGGTTACCTCACTCAATATAATCTTTTCTAGGACCATTCCATTTACTTGCAAAATTTATTTTACTTTACAGTTGAAAAGTATTCATTTTGGTATATGAACCACATTTTTATTATCCACTCATCTATTGAAGGGTATTCAGGTTGTTTCCATTGTTTGGCATTGTGAATAGGGCAGCAATGAATATTGTTGTTCAAGTATCTGTGGAGTAGAATGTTGAGTGGGATGCCAAGGAATGGTATAGCAGGATTATATGGTAGATTTATTTTTATAATTATAAAAATTCTCTACACTTACTTCCAGAATGGTTGAACCAATTTGCTTTCCCTCTAACAGTGAACAAGTGTTCCTCTTTCCTCACAACTTCACCAGCATTTGTTGGCAGTTACTTTTATTGATCATAGACATTCTGACTTAGGTGAAATAAAATCTCAAAATGATATTCATTTGCATTTTATTTTTTTCTACTTATTTTTAACTTCATTACTTTTTATAACAATGAATACAATACAAAATAATAAGAACAATCATGAAAAATATATATAACATACATTCCCAAAGTCCAGTCCATATGTATTTGGCAACTAATAATAATATTCTATTATCTGTTTGTCTCTATGAGTTTAAAGTTCTATACCTAAATCAATTTTAGAAGGAATGCTTTCAGAAATGGACAAAACTTGGAAGCATGAAAGTCGACAGCCTAGCTTTGCCAAGTCAAGGTGGGCAAGCCTTTCATAATTCCTGCTTTACAAGTAATGTCTGTCAGAGATACTGGGCCAAAAGGCTGAAGATAGATGCTCCAACATTATAGAGAGAAATTGAGGATTGTCCAGGCAGCCAATTGTCTGCCATTTCTTAGTTTTGGAAGTTGCTTGCTCTGCACTTTCTCTTTATTCAGACATATTTACCCTTCTCGGTCTCTGTGTGGTTGAAGACTAGATAGTTATAAGTCTCAAAATTCAATTTTAATTTGTTTAGTAATTAAAAGGATGTTCTAGGTCTGTGAAGATGTTTTTAAGTTGGTAATGCAATATAGGATGGAAATATTTGCATTTACTTAATTGATGAAGATAACAAACACTTTTTGAGATATTTCTTAGACATTTTTTGTTTCTATTGAGAACTCTCTGTTTAGATCCTCAGCCCATTCCTTGCATGTGTTTCAAGATAAAAGCCCTAAGACTAGGAGTGGAAGGAACATACATCAATATAATAAGGTCTATGCATGACAAACTAACTGCCAATAATGGAGAAAAATTGAAATAATCTCATTAAGAGAAGGAACAAGACAGGACTGCCTAATACTTTCTTCCTTTTCAGTATAGTACTAGAAGCATTAAGTGGAGCAAAAAGTCACGAGAGAAAAAATTAAATGTATACAAATAGGAAAATGAGGCAAATTATCTGTATTTGGAATTGGTAAAAGTAAATTATCTTAAAAATTTCACCATGAATCTTCAAGAAACAACAATTTCTTCAAAGTGGTAAAGGTACACAATTAACTTATAAAAATCAAGAGCCTTTCTCTGCACCAACAGAATCACACCAGGGAAGAGTTTGTGATCATACTCCTATTTACAATTGCATTGAAGACAATAAAGGGTCTTATAGTAAACCTAAACAAGGAGGGAGGTGACTTCTACTACAATGAATTCTTCAAATCTCTGAATTAGAAAAATACAGGAAAATATACAAAGACATCCCATGTTCATGGAACAGTAGAATTACTGTTATGGAAAATGACTACCTTACTGAAAGCAATTCATAGATCCAATGAAACCCTATCATAGTACCTGAACATTTATCACAGAAATTCTTAAAATTCCAAAAATTCATATGGAACCAGAAAATACCCTGGAAAGCTAAGACAATCTTGAGAAAAATGAATACTTGAAACTGCTTTTCCAGGATTTGAGGTATCTTATAACACTTTTATAAAAAATAATAAAATCCAATATATTATATTTTATATAAATTTTATATAGTAATAAAAATAGTATGATATGGACAGAAAACAGACAAGTAGACCAATAGAATAACATAGAAGACCTAAACATGAGTATTCCTAACAACAGAAATCTGATATTTGGAAGAGTCAAAAAAAATACACTGGATGAAAAATATTGTGTTCAGCAAATTATACTGAGAAAACTGAATGTCCATATCCAGCAAAGTAAAATTAGTCCTATTTCTATTTCAGTGTTATAGAATTAGATACTATGAATCAAAAATCTTACAAAAACTCCTAGGATAAAATATAAGCAGTCGAACAAATGGCTTTTTCTCTTATAACAACAAATAAATTAAAAAACATCAGAAATAATTAGGCTACAATTATGGAAATTATAAAGCTTAGCATACATTTTCAACGTCCAGTCCATATGTATTTGGCAACTGACTTTAACATTCTACTATACAACCATCTACATGGGGAGAAAAAGATATACCTTAAACTTAAAGAAAAAAAAATGAGGTGTATGGGGGGTTGAGGGGGAAGAAGGTAGAGGGTAGGACCGGGGGGGAGTAGGGAGGGGATTAATTTTGAGGTGTAACTTGAAGAAATAAAAAACCAATATTAATAATAATAACAATAATAAATTAAACTATAAAAAATATGGGCAGTACCCTATAAGATACAGGTGTAGAAAAGGATGCTCTAAGTACTTACCAAGGAATTAAGGCCAACAATTGACAATTAGGAACTAACAAACTAAAAAGTTTTTTTTTTTTTGTACAGCTAAGGAAACAATTAAGTGAAGAAGAAACCCACATAATGTAGTTTTCTTGTCTTTTCAAAGATCAATTCATTCTATACATTCTATAAAGCTATGTAACAGTACTTAATTTTATAGAATATGAGAGAACTGGTTAGCAAATTTTATATAACTCCTCCAATGGTAACTTCTATTTTCACTTATATTTCTCTCCAAGATCTTTCCTCATGATGCTGTTTTTATGCAATCTAAGCTTGTAATAGACAAACTGATTGGTTTTCAAACTGTGACAATTGTAGATAAAACTACTACCAATATTCACAAACTGGTTTGAATTTATCATTGAATTTTACTCATCTGAGTAAGTTTTTTCATTGATTTATTATTTTATTTTTTCTAAGATACATTAGGGACTGATAAACTTTATAACTTCAAAAACAGAGGTCAAACACAAGGTCTTTATCACCTCACACTGTGGTCCTAAGAATTTTGCCTTTGTCTCAATTGCAAAACCTTTTTTTCAGAGTAGAGATAATAACAGTATATCAGTGAAGAGAAAAAGATAAAAATATAAAAAATGCTTATAGCAGTTATTAATAAATATGATGCCTTATTATAGGGATCACTAGGTACTATCAATCCTTCTATATGAATCTGTGACTATAAATGAGGCTGTTAGTACAAACCTGGTGATCTCCCAGAACAAGCTAAGCTTTTCATGTGTACATGATTTCTCAACAACCATTTATGGTTTGTTAATATGAGGCAGTTGAGCTTAATAGGAATGAATAAAGTCCTTATCCATATACTACAAAGGTTATTATTCCTATGTTGCATGAGAGAGTCCAGTGATTGTTTGAAGACACTGACAAACAAGCATCTGTTTAATGGGGAGGAGTGCTTATCTTGAGGGGTACCATCATGAACTTAGGTCAGACTAAAATCCCCATGTCCATCTTCCCATAGAAACTAATAGATTCCTCATCATTAAAAACTTAATTCAATTTGCAAAACTTTAAAATAGCATTTGTGTACTAAAGGAGGTGGAGGATTAATTAATATCAAACACCCAGTAAATGCTACATAAATATTAGCCGTTTTCTATTAAACCCTGGATATTCATGAAGTGGTGCCAATACGTTTTATGCTATGAGCACTAACTTCTCAGATTTGCTGCTTGTGTAGATCTTAGATTTAGAGAGGTAAGCTCAGGATGTGCTGAATAACTCGTGAGCTGGGGATCAACAGATCAGAAGTCTGTTTTGAATTCAGTTAATTCAGTTCAACAGAAGATTTAGCTGAACTTCTTGTTTTATTTAAGGAGAAGTGTTTGATGCTTCTGGAACTGTCTTATACAGCTAAACCCTGACAGAAGCGTGATGTCTAAATTAAAATGCCAACCACACTAATCAAAGGTTATTTGCTTTACTGTTTAAACAGAGATTATTCATGGCAGGAGCTGATGTGTTTTGATTTTTCAATGTGTCAGCTATAAGATCAGAGCAGATATTTTAGCCTTGTGATTATTCCCTATAAATAGAAGCATAAAATCTTAAATGTTCATTGATGTAGTTATAAAGTGTCATTTGGGATACGTTGATCCAGGCAAAATGACCCTGAACTAAGGTTACTCTAGGGGTGACTTTTATTTTCAAACTAGTGACTTCTAATTACAAATCTGGATTTTTTTGGTTTTGAGATTATCTTATGTTTCTTCTGGTAACTTACTTGCAAGAATACTTTTTTTTTTTTGATTACCTGATTATTGTGTAGCTCAACTCCCTCCTGGGAGGCATTAAAGCCAGCCACTTCTTACAACGTTCCATTTGAGAGCAAGGAAGTAGGCATTAATAAGACCTCAATGAAAGACATCAGCATAGCAGAATGTGACACCTTTGTCAGAAGTCCTTCACTCTAGTCCCTGAACATCTAGGCTAAGGTATTTATCAGGGAGGGTAGAACTATAAATCCCATTACTTCTTAACAACTTACTGAGCCTAGAGTAAGGTTTTGCTCCTGCTGAATTAAAATCACATCTCTTCTACCCACAAGGTGAAAAAATTAATGACTTATATATACTTTCTAGATATTTAAAACAATGATCAGAGTGGTGCAAATATTTCTGAGGCATACCTGGGACAATGTATAAACTTTCAGTACATGGAAAAGGAGTCTTGTTTCCCAAGCTAATACATTATTAATGCCTGATGACAAACTCTAGCCAGGAGAGAATGACTAAGGCTGGACTGGGTAAGGAGATAAAGATGTCCTGTCTTTTCTCAAGGGGACAGAAGTTTTTTTTCATCTTGACCAAAGATATTCCTATAACTTTAAGGTTAGGGATGGGTAGGGAGATAAAGATGCCCTGCCTTTTCTCAAGGGGACAGTAGTTTTTTTTTTTTTTTTTTTTTTTCAGTTTGACCAAAGATATTCCTATCATTTTTATTTGGGGTAGTTCCTATATTTCTCCCAAGTTTAACGTACATAGTAGGATCTTTGTGTGTTTTGTTGTTGCTGTTTTGTTTTTTAAATCATTTAAAAAGTTTTTTTTCATAATTTCCAAAACAACTTCACATGCCAATCTCCAGTTCCTTCCTTGTTAAAATAGATTTAACTCTGCTGAGTCAACGTTAAAACTCATTTAAAATGAACTCAGTGAATTCAAATCTCTTATAGATAGAAAGAAAATTTAGATTGATGAAAACTATCATATATGAATGCTACTATACACAGCTTTGTATTTATCTTGTCAATGGGCTGAAACAAATATTTATTTAAAGTAAGGTAACACATTATTCTAACCTGTTTATATATGTTAAGTACATCTTTGGAGTTTCATAATTCAATCCTAGGAGTTCTTAGAACTGTGAAATAATCCCGTTCATAAATATAACACCTACCAAAGCTTCCAGATTTTGGAAAAATAGTTTCTCTCTCTTTTTTTGCAAAAATCTTTTCTAATTTAAAAGTTGCCTTGTTCAAGTGGTCATTCAGGGGTTTTGGCAGTGGTTCCTTTGTATCCGGGCTTAAAGAAGAAACAAGAAGGAAGAAATTAGCTGGGCATGATGGCAAACGTCTTTGATCTTAGCACTTGGGAGGCAGGTGGACCACTGGTTTCTCTATGTAACAACCCTGGCTGTCTGGAAACTCTCCTTGTAGACCCAGATGGCCAGGAACTCACAGAGATCTTCCTCTCCTCCCTAGTGCTGGTACTAAATGTGTGCACAACCACACCCAACCTGATGGCTTCTTAAGTTAATTTGTTCAACAAGGAGCCAAAGTTGTTCAAATGTAGAGAGAGTTGAAGGGAGACTTGCTCAGAAGAAAGACACTGGGCATGTATATGTGATGAGGATCCTGCTTAAGGCAGATGTTCGAGGAGGAGCAGGTTGGTCACATTCATGTGGAGCTTGTCATTCTACTGGAAGCAGACAGTTTGTGGGTTGTGAAAATGTTCTATAGTTTTCAGGATAAGCTGAACCTTTACCTAATCATGGAGGTCCTGCCTGTAAGGTACATGACGACCTTACTGATGAAAAAAGATACTATGACTGAAGAGGAGACTCAGTTTTACATAGTAGAGACAATATTAGCCATAGACTCCATTCACCAGCTGGGATTCATCCATAGAGACATCTTGGCAAACTTCTCTTGGACAGCAAATGTCATGTGAAACTTTCTGACTTTGGTCATTGCAAAGATCTGAAAAAAAGGCACACAGGACAGGATTTTATACGAACTTGAACCACAGCTTGCTCAGTGATTTCACTTTTCAGAACACAAATTTCAAAAGGAAAGCACAGACCTGAAAAAGAAATCGACACCAGCTAGCATTTTCTACATTGAGCACTCTGGATTACATTGCTTCCAAGGTGTTCATGCAGATGGGGTACAACAAGCCCTGCGATTGGTAGTCACTCGAGTGTGATCATGTGTGAGATGCTCATAGGCTACCCACCATTCTTCTCCAAACTCCCACAAGAGACATATTAGAAAGCGATGAATTGGAAGGAAACTTTCACCTTTCCCTCAGAAGTTCCTGTCTCTGAGAAAGTCAAGGACCTCGTTCTGAAGTTCTTCTGTGAATGAGAACATATAATCAGAACCCCTGGATTAAAGGAAATAAAAATGAATCCATTTTTAAGGTGTTGACTGGGTACATATCAGGGAGAGACCAGCTGAGGTATCTATTGAAATTGAGAGCATCAATGACACCTCAAACTTTGAAAAAACCTCAGATTTCTAGAGTTTGATATTCTTTTTTTTTCTTTTATTTACTTATTTTATTTACATTTATTTATTTCTTCATGTTACATCTCAATCATAAACCCTTCCCTTCTGCCCCTCCGGTCCCACCTTCCTACCTTCTACCCCCTCACCCTCCTATCTGCTTTTTTGTTGTTGTTGTTGCTTCAGGTTACATCTCCATCATATTGTCTTCTTTCCCCCCTTACCAGCCCCGTCCTCCCACCCTTTTCCCCCTAACCCATCCATCCCACTCCTCTGGAATGGAGTGTCCCTACATAACAGTCCCTCGCCCCAGTTCAGAAGTCATATGAGGGTCAAGACCCTGCTCATACACTGGGGGCCTAGAAGGCAGTATTACCATTAAAAAGTGTCTCATTGCCAGGGAGAGAAAACTAAAAAACAAACAAACAAAAACAAATAAATAAATAATTAAAAAGTCTATGCCCATGTTCCCTTTGGTGTATTGGTTGTAGTATAGATATCCTGTACTATATAGCTAAAATTCTACTATAAGTGAATAGATGCCATGTGCATCCTTCTGAGTCTGGGATAGCTCACTCAGGATGAGCTTCTCTAGTTCCATCCATTTGGCTGCAAATTCTATAATTTCATTGTTTCTGATAGCTGACTAATATTCCATTGTGTAGATGTACCACAGTTTTTTAATCCATTCTTCAGTTGAGGGACATGTGCTTTGTTTCCAGTTTCTAGCTATTGCAAATAAGGCTACTATGAACATAGATGAGGAAACTTCCTTATGATTCCATAAGGAGTCATTTGGGTGTATACCCAGAAGTGGTATGGCTGGGTCCTGAGGCAAAGCTATTCCAAGTTTTCTACGATACTGCCATACTGACCTCCTTAGTGGTTGCACATGACTGCACTCCCACCAGCAATAGAGGAGGGTTCCCCTTTCTCCAAACCCTCGCCAGCATGTGCGATCATTTGAACTTTTGATCTTAGCCATTCTGACAGGAGTGAGATGGAATCTCAGAGTCGTCTTGAGTTGCATTTCTCTGATGATTAAAGATGTTGAGTATTTCTTCAAGTGTCTCTCGGCCATTATGGATTCCTCCTTTGTGAATTCTCTATTTAGCTCTGTCCCCCATTTTTTGATTGGATTATTTGGTTTCTTGGCATTTAATTTCTTGAGTTCTTTGTAGATTTTGGATATTAGCCCTCTGTCAGATGTGGGGTTGGTGAAGATTTTCTCCCAGTCTGTAGGTTGCTGTTTGGTTTGAATGACAGTGCCTTTTGCCTTATAGAAGCTTTTCAGTTTCATGAGGTCCCATTTATTGATTGTTGGTCTCAGATCCTGAGCTGTTGATGTTCTGTTCAGGAAGTTTTCACCTATGCCAATGAGTTCGAGGGTTTTTCCCAATTTTTCTTCTAGTAGATTTAGTGTGGCCAGCCTTATGTTAAGGTCTTTGATCCACTTGGACTTAAGTTTTGCCCAAGGTGATAAGTATGGGTCTAATTTCATTCTTTTACAAGTGGACATCCAGTTGTACCAGCACTATTTGTTAAAGATGCTGTCCTTTTTCCATTGTGTGGTTTTGGATTTTTGTCAAAAATTAGGTCACCATATATGTATGTGTCCATTTCTGGGTCTTCAATTCAATTCCATTGATCTATTGGTCTGTTTCTGTACCAATACCATGCTGTTTTTATTACTATTGCTCTGTAGTACAGCTTGAAGTCTGGGATGGTGATACCTCCAAATGTTTTTTTTTGGTTTGTTTGTTTGTTTGTTTGTTTTTTATTGTACAGGATTGATTTAGCTATTCTGGGTTTTTTTTTGTTGTTGTTGTTCCATATGAAATTGAGAATAGCTCTTTCCAGATCTATAAAGAATTGTGTTGGTATTTTGATAGGAATTGAATTGAATCTATATATTGCTTTTGGTAGGATGGCTATTTTTATAATGTTGATCCTACCTATCCATGAGCATGGGAGATCTTTCCATCTTCTAAAGGCCTATTCAATTTCTTTCTTCAAGGGCTTGAAATTCTTGTTGTACAGGTTCTTTACTTGCTTGGTTAGAGTTACCCCCAGGTATTTTATATTGTTTGTGGCTATTGTAATGGGGGTTGTTTCCCTTATTTCTTTCTCAGCCCATTTGTTTGTTGTATAAAGAAGGGCTTCTGATTTTTTTTTTTTGAATTAGTTTTGTATCCAGCGACCTTGCTGAAGGTGTTTATCAGCTGTCAGAGTTCTCTGGTGGAATTTTTGGTGTCGCTTATGTATACTATCATATCATCTGCAAATACGGATAATTTGACTTCTTCGTTTCCCTTTGTTCTCTTTTAGTTGTCTTATTGCTCTCGCAAGAACTTCAAGAACTATATTGAAGAGATATAGTTAAGTCGGCATCCTTGTCTTGTCTCTGAGTTTAGAGGAAATGCTTGAGGTTTCTCTCCATTTAATTTGATGTTGGCCAGTGGCTTGCTGTATATTGCCTTTATTATTTCTAGGTACAGTCCTTGTATGGCCGTTCTCTTCAGAACTTTTAGCATGAAGGTGTGTTGGATTTCGTCAAATGTTTTTCTGCATCTAGCGAGATTATCATGCGGTTTTTATCCTTCATCTTGTTTATATGGTGAATTACGTTGATAGACTTTGGTATGTTGAACCATCCCTGCATTCCTGGGATGAAGCCTACTTGAACATGGTGTATGATACTTTTGAGGTGTTCTTGAATTCAGTTTGCTAGGATTTTATTAAGTATTTTTGCATGTATGTTCATGAGGGATATTGGTTGAAGTTCTCTTTCTTTGTTGGGTCTTTGTGTGGTTTAGGTATCAGGGTGACTGTGGACTCATAGAATGAGTTTGGCAATGTTCTTTCTGATTCTATTTTGTGAGAGAGTTTGAAGAGTATTGGTTTTAGCTCCTCTTTGAAGGTCCGGTTGAATTCTGTGCTAAAATCATCTGGCCCTGGGCTTTTTCTGGTTGGGAGATTTTTAATGAGTGTTTCTATTTCTTTAGGGGTTATAGGGCTGTTTAATCTGTTAATGTGATCTTGATTTAGCTTCTGTAGGTGGATTCTATCAAGAAAATTTCCATTTTGCTTAAGTTTTCAAATTTGGTGAAGTATAGATTTTTAAAGTAGGACCCAAATATTCTCTGGATTTCCTCAATGTCTGTTGTTATTTCTCCCTTTTCATTTCTGATGTTGCTGATTTGGGTTTTTTCCCTCTGCCATTTAGTTAATTTGGCTAAGGGTCTGTGTATTTTGTTGATTTTCTCAAAGAACGAACTCTTGAATTCATTGGTTCTTTGTATAGTTCTTTTTGTTTATAAATTGTTGATTTCAGCCCTAAGTTTGATGATTTCCTGCCTTCTGCTCCTCTTGGGAGTGTTTGCTTCTTTTTTTTCCAATTCACCCAGTTTAGCTGTTAATTCACTAATATGAGCTGTCTCAATTTTCTTTTTGAAGGCACTTACTGCTATGAACTTTCCTCGTAGCACAGCATTCATTGTGTCCCATAGGTTTGGGTATGCCATGCCTTGATTTTCATTGGATTTTAAGAAGTCTTTGATTTCCTTCTTTATTTCTTCCCTGACCCAGTAGTCGTCCAGCAAAGATTTGCTCAGTTTTCATGTATGTGTAGGCTTTATGTTGATTCTTTTGCTGTTAAAGTCCAGCTTTATTCCATGATAAAATCTGGTCTGATAGGATACAAGGGGTTATTTCAACTTTCTTGTATCTGTTGAGGCTATCTTCGTGCCCAACTATATGGTCGATTTTGGAGACGGTTCTTTGAGGTGCTGAGAAGATGGTGTATTCTTTTGTGTTTGGGTGAAACTTTCTGTAGCTATCTGTTAGGTCCATTTGGTTCATGAGCTCTGTTAGTCTCCTTATTTCTCTGTGTGGCTTCTCTCTTGATCTTCTGTCCATTGTTGTGAGTGGTGTGTTGAAGTCTCCCACTACTAATGTGTGGGGATAGATGTGTGATTTAAGTTTTAGAAGCATTTCTTTTACAAATGTAGGTGTCTTTGTATTTGGGGCACAGATGTTCAATATTGAGATGTCCTCTTGATGAATATTTCCTTTAACGAGTATGTAATGCCCTTCTCTGTCTTTTTTTTATTAACTTCAGTTGGAAGTCTATTTTGTTTGATATTAGGATGGCTACTCCAGCTTGCTTCCTGGGTCCATTTGCGTAGAAAACCTTTTCCCAGCCCTTTACTCTGAGATAGTGAGATGTATTTCTTGTATGCAGCAAATAGACAGGTCTTGTTTATGGATCCAGTCTGTACGTCTGTGTCTTTTTATTGGCAAGTTGAGTCCATTGATGTTGATGGATATTAGTAACCAGGGGTTGTTATTTCCCATTATTTTGGAATAGGTGGTCGTCCTGTGCTTCTTTTGGTTTAGTTGCTGTGGAGTTTTCTATTTCCTTTGTTTTTTTGGGTCTAGTTATCTTCTCTGGGTTGGAATTTTCCTTCTAGGATCTTCTGTAGGGCTGGATTTGTGGGGAGATATTGTTTAAATTTGATTTTGTCATGAAATATCTTGTTTTCTCCATCTATGTTGATAGAGAGTTTTGCTGGTTTAGTAATCTCGCTGGGCACCTATGTTCTCTCAGGTCTTGTAGGACATCTGTCCATACCCTTCTAGCTTTTAAAGTTCCTGAGGAGAAGTCAGGTGTAATTCTGATGGGTCTGCCATTATATGTGACTTGGCCTTTTTCTCTTACAGCTTTTAATATTCTTTCTTTGTTGTGTACATTTGGAGTTTCAATTATTATATGGCGAGAGGAGTTTCTTTTCTGATCTAATCTATTTGGTGTTTTGCAAGCCTGTTGGATTTTTATTGGCATCTCTTTCTTCAGGTTTGGGAAGAAAGAGATTCTATGATTTTGTTGAAGATAGTTCCTGGACCTTGGAGTCGGGAGTCTTCTCTTTCCTCTATGCCTATAATTCCTAGGTTCTGTCTTTTCATTGAGTCTTGATTTCTTGGATGTTGTGGGTGAGAGATTTTTTAGCTTTCTCATTTATTTGGATGTTGTACTGATTTCTTCCATCGAATCTTCCATGCCTGAGATCCTGTCTTCCATCTTTTGTATCCTATTTTCGATACTCATATCTGTAATTCCTGTTCTCTTCCCTTGATTCTCCATTTCCACTTTTATCTCTGACTGTGTTTTCTTTATTTTTTCCATTTCCATTTTCATGTCTTGAATGATTTTATTCATTTTGTACATTTCCTACTCAAATTATAGTGCCTTTGCCTGGAAATCTTTCATTGCCCTTCTTTTTCCTGTTCAAGTTGAGCCACCTTGGCTTAGAGCTCTCTAATGGTATTAGCCATTGCTTTCACTTGTGAAATTGTGGCCTCTTTGAATTCCTTCATAGATTTAAATTATTCTTGAAGGGACTCTATCATTTTCCACATTGTAGAATTGTCATCGTTTTCATGTGTTTCAGCTGTGGCGGGGGGGGGGTGGTGGTGGTCAGGATTTGATGAACTAGCATAGTTGTGTTTTGTTGGAGTCATGTCTCCCTGATTTCTGTTTTTTCTCGGACCTTTGGCTATTTGGATGTTTTTAGCTGTCTGCTCCTGTTGTCTTCTGGGCTTGGATCCAAAGGGGGCACTTTGGTGTAGCAGTTGAATTGCTTGGCGATCTGTTGCTGCTTACAGGGGGATCTCAGGTTCAATATGCATCTAATAGCCAGACACACTGTGAGCTGGTGCAGCCTATTCCCAGGCAATGAGGAATGGCCCAGGAGTGTTTCAGTTCTCCCAAGACAGAGGTCTCTATGTTGCACATTGAGTGTTCAGCCTGCAGTGGCTCTGGTGGTATGGTCCTGTGTGTCCAGGCACAGATTCTGTGGACTTTGGCAGTACCAAGGTCTATTGGAGTCTTGAGAGAACCTGACTCCACCCCTGTAATTTGAGTCACTCAGCAGTGCCTCCCAGGTTGAAACCTCACTGATCCAGGGGTTGGAGCTATGTTTACTTAAGCTCTGGTTCCCCACAGTAAGGGCACATACTAGCAAAAAAGTCTGATAATAATAATAAAGACCTCACAGTTTGCCCAGGATTGGACCTTGTGGTGGATAAATCGGCCTTCACCCCCTGTAGCCTTTTCTGCCACTCTCACAGCTCCGCCTATGTGTGTATGGAGCTGGCTTTGGATACTGGCAAATGATGCCACTGTCATTCAAGTTTCCGTACACCGCAGTGGAAAGTAACCTCCAGCCAGAAGGGTGTCCTGCAGTTTAATCCAGCTGTAGGATTTTTTTCCCAGTGACTGTAAATCCAACAGAGGAGCCTGTCCAGCACCCCTCTAGGGGTGCACAGATATGTCTGGACTTTCCAAAATGCAGCTGTGGACCCGCTGGCTACTGGGCTGATGCATTGTGCAACCCTCAGCTGCTGCATGCCCCGCGGAGCGCTGCTGAGAGTGTGTGGCACTCCCACGGGTCCAAAAACTTTCGTTAAATAGCCAGAATGCCTGCGTGGGATCTGGGGGGCCCAGTAGGCTGGTGAGTAACCCGGTGTGGGGTCCGAATCTGCCCGCTGGGTATTAGAGTGTATTTTACCTGGCGTCTCTCTTGGTGGATGTTCTCAGTTCCCAGATTCAGGAGCTTCTCAGCGGCTTCTGTGCGCATCCAAGAGAGGGAGGGAGAGACCTGCTCAGGGACTTTTAATGGTCCCTGGGTAGCTGGGTGAAACCCAGGTGGATCCAGTCACTCAGATTTTTTGCACAGCATCCTATAACTTTGTGGCTTTGTGGCTGTTTTCCCCAAGATCAAAATGCATCCGCGTGGGCCACCGCTATCTTGGATCCCCCGAGTGTGATATTCTTAAGCCCACAGTGAACACAAGTAATCATCCCGAGACTGACTACAAGAATAAAGGCTGTGTCTTCATCAATTACCCATACGAGTGCTTTGAGGGCCTGACAGCTAGGGTAGTCATACCTTCTTACATGAAAGCAGCAAAATAGGGTCTGTGATGGATCCCTAAATGGGTAAAGATCTCTGTAAAACATGGTGGTTTTCTTCTTGTGCTCTTTAAAGAACTTCCAATAAGTGTACAAAACCCATTGAGGCATCATAGTCAAGTCTTTGAAATGTGATTGTAAGTGGATATTCCTCCATAGTGCACTGTTAAGCTGAGAGGGCAAAGACAGGCATCTTTCCATCAGCCATAAGCAGCTCCTTGCTGCTTTGGAAGGCCTGTGAGCCAGTTTGCTAGTTGTTTTGAAGAGAATTTGAATCTTGTAGGTTCATCATAATGAAGAGGTGAAGAGGAAAGACAGCCATCCACCATTACCAAGATTATACATACTGAGTAACAACTAATGCCTGTGCTGTATTGTACCACCTGCAAAGACCACCAAGTATTTTTTTTTCTTTATAGTTGAAAACTCTATAGCTAAAAAAACAAAACAACAACAACAAAAAAAAAAAAAACAGCAAAACAAAACTGAAAATCTTTGTGAGCAGCCAACAAGTGTGGCTGAAGGAACGATGTCCATCCTGCTGGGGCCAGTGGTGTCTCTCCATACCTTGGTTTGGCAAGTGGCTTTCTACAGACTTCATTCATGGTGCACTTTCCTTACAGGTACTAGGGCAAAGATACTGATCCAATGACCTCTCTCCTCATCCAAAGACTCATGTTGTTCTGTGTGTTGATGGTGGAGGTACTAGGTGTGATCCTTTGTTGCTCTTAGAAAGCCCAGAAAGTCACTCGGCACTACCAAGGAGTTCTGGACCATGTGATGAATCCCACTTTCTCTTCATGGCTGTATGAGAAAATCTTGAGATGCATGCTGCCTATCAGCAATACCTGCATGTGCTCCTAAGAGAGTTTGTTCATGAGGACACAGCAAAGAACCTGGTAGAGGCTCAGTAGTTGCCATGCAAGATCTTACAGCCTCCTTGGAAGTCAGGGTGGAACCAGTCCACTGATGAGTCCTTGAGCTCATTCCACAATCCATAGTACAACCGTGTTTGTCTTGGTATTTCCCTACCCCAATTTTAAGTAGCCATTTTGCTTTGGAATCATGATTATCATTTTTTCTTTTGCAGATACCTTCCAGGGGCATATTTACCCCTCTACCCAAAAGGGTTGCATGCAACTTGGGCTGACTTGGCCTCTGCTGTGGTGTTCTTTCATGAGAAACACTGAATTTAGCACAAAGTACCCTTTCTGTCATAGCTGCTGCCACTGTTTGAAAACTTTTGCTTTGTCTGAAAAATGTGGAGATTCCATATTAATTCATTATTAGAGTTGGATTTTACATGTTGATAACTTTTAAAGCATTATTTGCAGCTGTGTGGTAACTTGTAGTGCCAGTCCAAGCTACAGCTGGGACTTGCTCTCTGCCAGTCTTGAGGTTGTGAAGGTCACCTCTGCCTTAGCTCAGCCATTCAGAGAATAGAATGTGAGACTTAAACTTTAAGCAAAATGGCTTTGGGTTTTCATGTTTTAGATGAAGTAAAAGGAATGTTAGTGAAGTCTTAACTCTGGGTAAGGGTGATTGATGTGTTAGCTACTTAATCCTCCATTCAGAGCTTTCTACTGCAAAGGAGATAGAAGGGCCTCTGTGAAGGTTTGAGCTCTTTGTAATTACCACAGTTGGGGTCCTAATCCCTGTGTGTTTGCCAGTGGAGTGTGTGGTAAGTATGAGAGAAGTAAAGGTAGGGGTAGTGCCTGTTATGTTTGGGGATGGTTCATTTCAGGGTAAATGTCCAGGTTTTAGCTATTTGACTTTTGAATAAACTGTGAAAACAGTGGGGAAAAAGTTGATTAGTTCACTGAAATGCATAATTTAGGGTTGAGCAATTGCTTGAGAAGCTGCTTGTCTCTAGCTGTGTGATATTTTAATTTGTGAGTTCATTATAATAAAGTGATTTTTTAAAAATGACACAATTAATAGAATGTTACCAAGATCTATATCCTTGTTGCAGGTAAGGAAACAGATGATATAGTAGAAAAAAAAAAAAAAGATAGAATTCCCAGTGGCACCATGAATGTGACATGTCTGTAGGAGCTTCAATAGCAAGAGTGTACAGACAGTTCAAATTTTCAACAGTATTTCTGGAAATGATCTCTCTTTGAGATGTATATAACATTGATTTCACACCTACAAATGGTTGGAATTAGTTTATTGACCAAATATGTTTTATGAAGAGGGAATAAATCGAGGAATAAGGTTTTCTTTTGTGACATGTACTTTGATTTTTCAGTGTTATCAAACTACAACTAATAAAAGTTATATATAGTCAAAAAAGTTGATTGATTGGCAAAAATTTACTCAAATTTGGTTTTTATATTGAAAAATGAAAACAAGTCAGTAATTAGAACAAGTTTCAAACATCTTTAAATAATGTACAGCAATAAAATAGACAATTTCTGATTCCATTTAACCTCAATAATCAAACACTTAATAAGTGTTAAAATTCTAGCATTGTCAGTTTGTCTAAATATTATTCAGTTGCCAAAATGAAGATCTGTCCACAAAATTAAAATATTAAATGCAGACTCAAACCAAAAATGAAGTTATTATAATACATATCTTAAACATTTGTTTATCTAATTCTGAGTGTATATTCAGATGATCTTAATATTAAGACATTTGACAGCTCATTGTTTTTTCGTTTATTTAATAGGTACCTAATACATGTTTAATATCTGTGTTAGGAAGAAGCATAACATGAGTGTATTTGTAATCTGCTGTCTTCTCCTGTGTGAATTTCCTAGACCAGGCATATTATCATTTCTTTAAAAGAAATACAAATAATATGTATAACCTGTATATCGTTTATTGACTAATAAGATATAAAGAAGCCCCATTCTTCCTTCCTCATTTCCTAAACATCTAATAGTATGTAGTCAATGTACACCTAAGGGAATGATAAAAAAGAAAGGAAGGGGAGAGGAGAGGTAAGTAAGAGAACAGAAAAAAAGAAAAAGAAAGGAGAAGAAAGGGGAGATGAGGTGAGAGAGGTAGGGGGAAAGGAGCAGAGAGAGGAGAGAAGAAGAGAGGAGAGACTTTTTTTTCTGGTACCCAAAGACATCAAAAAGTAGAATGGTTGTAAAAAAAATTAACATGAATAAAATGAAGAAACTATTACATACTCCTTGTTCCTTTAAAATATGGAGTCAGACAGAAATAGACACTTTGAAGTACCTTGTTATCAAACATTCAGAAAATTTCTCAATACCTAGCAAGTTTACCCAAATATAAAACCACACAAATATGATGTCACAATACAAGTGAGAGTCTCTTACTGACTTAGTAAGAATGCTAAGTTAGTTTGACCTATTTGTACAATTCTGAAGGATTGATTTAGGGTGACTCCCAGATAGACTGGTTAACAGATTTCTATTAATAAGCTCATAAAATGCAAGCAGCAGGATATAACACCGCAATGTTGTTTGATGTCCTTTAAACATCTAATAGTATTGTCTCATGCAACCACAAAACTGACAACAGCTGATTACATTTTTCACTGATTGCTTTCTTCTGCAACATGTTCCTTCTCTCCTATGGTTGAGAGCTTGTGCGGTGTTGGGACAATTTACCAAAAGGTATGCCATAAATGTTTTCATCACCCCACGCATTACCAAAATGCCCAGCCTTTTAGTCCAGACAATAATAGCTTTTGTGGCCAGCACCAAAATCCTACTACACATTTATAGTATGCTTAGGAGTGCTGTGAGCCCAGTAAAGCCAGGACAATTGAAGTTTCTTATTCAAGAGAAATGTCACACTCTGGAAAGCTCCAAAAAATTACCAATGGGCCCAGAGTCAAAGACCCTAAAGATACATGTTGCTTCAGCTTCTTCTACACCTTTCAAAAGAGTCAAGTGTGTCTTGAGAAACTGGCTTCTCTTTTCAGATGAAGGTGAAAGAAGTCAGCCACACTTGGACGAAAGCAGATAGCCTGTAGACTGCTTTTCTCAATGCATATTTTACTATATATATATAAAATCAGATGAAGGGCTGAGGAGCTTTACTGTGAATAAAATACCTTTATGAGGTGCCATATTTCTTGCTAGAGTCAATCATGCTATAATGAGCACCAAGCACAGGGGTGGAATGAGATGGAATGTTTGAGGCAAAAGGAAATCTCGGTGGAAATTAGCTTGGCCTCCAAAGAGCCTTTAAAAAACAAAATCCTGCCAGAAGCAAAGCAGTTTGACTGCAGATTTGAAGGTCATCATTCAAAAGGACAACAAATGCAAATATTACAGAAATCATGTACAAAGTTACTAGCATGCAGGGAGAAAATGCACTGATTCAACCCAGTCCAGTATGTCTATCACCAGTGAAGAAATAATCTGTTTGCTCATCCCTTTTCTGACATGTGTGCACCACAGCCTTTTAATCCAAATACAATCTTAACTCTTAGGAAGCTGTCAATTTCATGGAAGTAACTGACCCTGGGTTTGATTCTGTGTCTACAGCAATTACCACAACTTGACCTCTTGTTACTGTCAATGGGAGAGAGGGATAAACAGAAACAATAAATGGGGAAATAATGAGCTATTTATAAATTCTCTTATATTATTCTTGAAGTGTTAGTCAGGTGTCTTGTAAACACAAAGTAAAGATGCACAGGACTTAGCTATTGTTTCATTATTTTTCTCAAGAAAGCCCAAAAGAAAGTTCAGAATGTCCCTTGTATTCGGTGGATATCTCAGTATCAGGAAAGTAGGATAACTAATTGGGAACCGTGAACCATTCAAACCTAGAAAATATTTTTTTTTAAAGTAACATTCAGAGGTTGTAAGACGTATGCACTTTATAGAAATACATGTTAACAAACATAAAAAGAAAACTGAAAAAATTATGGGAAAGAGTAAGAACAATAGTCAATAATTTTATATGTTCTTATTACTGCAATTTCCCATTTTATCTTATAACTACATCTAGAATTATATTTTGAAAGAAAGAAAATCACCAAATAATTACCTCAGTACGTCTTTGGTGCTGATGAAGTGTGTGAGTATCGGTTGCTGAATCAAGCCATTGGGTCAATAGACAACAGGTATATCGACATAATGAAGGAGAAGTGTTTAATTAACCCCATTGGAACTTAAGGGCTTTCTGAAATGATTAACCTAAGGAAGCATCACACATTAAAATTATGTATGTGATCTTTCCAATTAAAGAAAGGCTGAAAAGCCCCATCTGGTAGAAGACATTTTACTATTATTACCACTTATTTGTTTATTACATTTATATAGAATTTTTACTCCAAAGAGCTTACAGTGTTGTTCCAAATGTTTGGCACATCTGAGATCATAAAAATAAAAGTGAGCAAAGCTGGGGAGAAAATGAGAATTTAGAAAGGAATAAAGGGCTGAAATAAGAGGAATGACAAGGACAGCGTATTTAAGTTTCTGTTTCAGTGTCAATAGAACCTGTGACATAGCGAAGTACTAGTAACAGAGAGGAGTAGTTAACCTATTAGCTAGCCCCACTAGACAGCTTGATAGCTTCTTCCTTTAATATTCACTATACTCCCAAAAGGTAGGTGTTTTTGCATACATATTACAGATAACACATACCGTTGGGAATCATTTGTGAAATCAGTCAAGGAAACATAAGGACCTTGGAAGCTTGGAAATTGACACCAGGTTGACCTATTTCTTGTCAATAAGGCAGCTCTGCTATATTTTTATGTATATCCAACAGCTAGGTGTTTTTAAGATTTTGTCCAATACATGATCTAGATGCTTAGATATATCCCTGCATGTTTATATACTACCTGTATCATTTATGAAAGCTTCACTTTTATAAATATTATTGATTTTAATATATATGGCATATGTAGAATAACCTAGAATAGGTACATAGAGCTGAAAGCTATTTCCCTGCAAATCTAATACTATAAGCTCACTATATGCTTTAGTGAGCATTTGTTTATTAATGCAGTATTCCTTGGGGTGAGTCAGCATTTCACAAGTGAGAAGAATTTGTCAGTGATCTCTTAGATTTCCTTCTCTGTCAGAAAGCAGGCTTCCAATATCAAACCAAGAAACTGGTACACAGATCTATTTTCCACATGAACATAAATTAGCCACATGTCTCAGTGAAGTCCACCTCTATCTACTTCTATGGACAGTTTCCACTGTGGTGCTAGCATGTTTCTTTTGATAGAGTGGTGAACTGATGGTTTAACCAAATACATTTTTATATGATGTTGTTAATGGTTGGACTATATGTGGAGTGACTATATCCTGGTTAGGTGTTCTTAGATATTAAGTGTTTATAGGTATTAGGTATTAGGAAGTTACAGGATATATGTGTTTTATAGGTGTTTGATAAGTATTAGTAAGTATAAGTGCTATAAAAAAATTTTCTGTTACAGAGGGGGAAAGGGAGGAGAGGGTGGGAACAGGTGGAGAGGAGGGAGGGGGATACGATCAGTATGTAAAATAAAAACATAAATAAATAAATAAATAAATAAATTTTTATAAAGAAAAAAAAAAAAGGAGTGACTATATCAACTAATGTCCAATTACAAAACAGAACACAACAAGAAATACTCAAAATGATTCCACTGAGTTTGAGAACTTCTCACTGGTGGCTTGTTTTTGCCTGAGAGTTTACAGAATTTCTTTAAAAAGTATTCATAGACATTTTTGATGGTTTTACTTTATTTTTTTATGTTTATTTATTACTTCAGGTTACATCTCCATCACCATACCCTCTTTCCACCCCTCCTAGTCCTTCCCTCCCACCCTCTACCCCCATCCCTTCCCTCCCACTCCTCAGGAGTGGAGTGTCCCTACATTTAGGCTGTAAATTATCTGCAGAGTCATATCATTTCAAAAAATACAGTAAATACGTGGAGGTGGATTTCCAATTTTATTGAAAAGCTCCTTTTAATTGTGAAAAGGAAATAATGAGTGAAAATATCCCAACTGTTAAATGAAGCATGGAGAATCCTGTGGAACATGGACAGGAAGGATTGAAGGAGTCAATGGGGTCAAGGACACCACAAGAAAACCTACAGAATCAACAAGACTGGGCACATGATTTCTCAGAAAGACTGAATTGCCAACCAGAGAGCATATATGGGACAGACCCTAGGCCTTCTGCCCATATGTAACAGTTGTGCTGCTGGGTCTTCATGTGGGACTCCTAAAGTAGGAGTAGGGATGTCTCTGACTACATTCCCTATCCATGAATCCCCTACTACTAACTAGGAAGTTTAATCTAGTCTCAATAGAAGAAAATGTTCCTTGTCTTACTGCAAATTCATATTCCAAGGCTGGTTGATATCCATGGGAGGGCTCCCCTTTACTGTGGAGAAGAGGGAAGAGGAGTGAATAAGGGGATGAGAAGTGAGAGGGAAGGACTAGGAGGAGAGGTGGGAGGGGAAGCTGTGATCTGAATTTAAAGTAAATAAATAACTTAATAAATAAAAAAGAAAATATCCTAACTGACATGTTCTATCTCCAGAGACAGGAAACATAAAATTGAAGGACATGAATCAAAAACTAAGAAGTCTATTTCTTCAAAGGACTTAAGTGATCTGTTCTAGAAGATTGTAGGTCTACTTGCTAGAAGGTTCTCTGATGGCTCAATATAGTTGCAACAAATTACATTTTTAATATAGCAGTCATGAGTTTCCATTATAGCTTTGCTATGCCAGGTATATAATTTTTCAAAAACTAGTAATCTAAATTAATTTATTCATCTAACCAATAGGGTTCTTAATAATATTACCTCAAAAGATAAGATTAAAGAACATCATGTGAACAGAAATTAGTAAAATTTTCAGTTTTTACCAAGAATGTTACTATAATTATTTATAATATTCTTGTAAACAGGATTATTTCAGTGTTTGTTTTCCACTTCTTCTTTTAAGTCAACTTTAATCTAAATTTTTCTGCTGTTCATCTTAATCCCTGCATTCTCACTTCATGAGAAAAGCAAAGTCATCTTTAAGAAACTGTCCTATAATACATTATTTAGTTAAAAAGCATTGAATACACTGATTTCTTATATATGTTAACAAAAGCACATGGTTTAAAAAAATACCATTTCTTTGTGAATTTAACATCATGTATCCCAATCCCACTTTTCTCTCCCTCCCCTCATACCTGCCTTCTATCCTTGCAACCTCCCTCACAACAGAGAAAATGAGTATCTCATTGTGGAAGCTGCAGTGTGTCATAGGGTGTTACATATTATACTCTTTTGTCCACACTTGTTTTCTTACAAATATTCATTGTGATGACTCATTGGTCTGGTATAAGGCCTATGACTTCTGCTACTCTCAAAATTGGGACCTCACTGGGATTCTTCTCAGATATCGTGTTGTTGCCTTGTATCATGAAGACACTGTAGTTTTGGATTTGTAAGACTGACCCCCTTCATGCACTCGAGCAGCTCGTCAATGGGGTAGATGTTGAAGTGGGCCAATTCAAAGCCTGGTTATGGGCCTGAGAGGTACCTGAGTTGGTTGACCTGCCAGATCTATGTTCTTGGGGCAGGCTCACAAACAACATGAACTTGTGAACACCATACACATGCACACAAACAAGACTGGATACATGCATCACACACACAGTATTATTAATCATTCAAAATCTAGGAAACCTTTTTATTTGCAACACAAATAGATGGACCTAAAAGATATTGTGTTAAGTGAATACAGCCATACACAGAAGAACAAATATTCCAATTTTATAAAGAATCTAATATAGTCAAACTTATAGAAGCAGACAGAATTGTGATTATTTAGATCTTAAGGGGAGGAAAAAAGAGAAAAATGTTAGTTAAATTGCATAAAGTTCAAATTTTATGAAATAAACTATAGAATTCCCAGAACATGACAATGTTTCTGGCAAACATTAATAGATATATTATTTGCATATTTAATAATTTTCCATGGGGATATGTTTCATATTTGCACATTTCTCATATAATGATAATAATTATATTTCTACTAGTATGTAATGGGGGTTTAAAGAAACTTGAAGGTGTTAGATAGTTTATTCAGATTACAGTGATGTTTTCAAATACATACAGCATATCTCCACTCTTATCAAGTTGTATGTAGTAAGCATACACAGCTTTTTATAACATCCATTGTTCTTAAAGGAAATGGCTCTAAAACAATTTAAGATCTTGAATATAAATAAAGAATAAGTAAATAAAGAATTCAAAAGCATAATATCTTGGAATCATTTCTGTATTAATTATATGTTATGATAATAAAAATCGCTTATTTCTTCCCTCAAATCAAACATTGAACTCAGGAGATGACCAATCATATGAGGAATGACCTCCAGTCATGTGTATTTTCAGGACAGTGAAACTTTCAGAGAAGCATCTAAATTCAGTATGAAAGCTACTGAGTGCATTAATAACAAGAGCACCAAAGGAAAGCCATGATGGACATAGAAATGCTTTTGTTATCATCAAATGAAGGCAGACTCCAGAGCTCAGGCTCAGAGAGAACAGTGCTCTACATAGGACAAGCTCATTTGACCTTCCAGTTGATCACCTGCCATTCCAGAAAACTGACATCTGCTTGCCTTCAAATCCGTTTCTCTAAAAATGATGTTATGACATTAAATTAGCACACCAGTTCTTAAAACTTGGGGCATTTTATTTAACAATGATCAGAAATTCTGACAATGATTGTAGATCTCAGTACATCTCTATACTTGTTTTCAATGGATTAAATGCCACTTTGACTATAGATGTCCTAGGAAAAGATTATGAAAAAGAACCTTAAAAATATTTAGTTTGTGGTATGCAATGTTTCCTTTTTATCTTTATAACTACCACAATAAGTCACAGAAATGAAGCACTTTGCTAACAGATACAAAGATATTGATTGTATCCAAATATGAAAAACTATTTAAGAAAAGATATGTATGCTTAGTATTTCCTCTGACACACAGTTTTAACTTCCATGCTATGTTTGTTTTTTAAGTCCCTCACTTCCTTTTTTTGAAATATGTAAAAATACATGGAGAAGTTTCATATCATAGCTGACTTCATTGCTTTTGGGCCGTTAGAAACACAGAAGCATGTTGGAAGGAAGTGAAAAGTTACTGAACTCAGGACAGCCATGAAGGAGAGAAAGTAGTTAAAAAAGTAGACAAAAAGGATATATTCATCAAAAGCAAAGCCCTTTGACCAACCCTCCTCCCTGCCATTCAGTTCTACCCTGCCCCCACTGCTTATTCAGCTATGAAGTCACCAGTGGATTAACCAGCAGTTCTCAACCTGTGGGCCATGATCCCATTGGCAATTAAATAACCCTTTCACAGGGTCACATATCAGATACCCTGCATATTAGATATTTACATTATGATTCATAACAGTAGCAAAATTACATTTGTGAAGTAGCAACAAAATAATTTTATGGCTTGGGGTTACCATAACTTGAGGAAATGTGTTCAAGGATTGTAGCATTAGGAAGGTTGTGAACCACTGAATTAATCCATCTAATCCCTCTCAGTAGCATCACTGTCTGAGAAAGAGATTTTCAATGTATGAGGCTGGTGAGAATATTTCAACTTTAAAATACAGTAGATTTGAGACATGAACCATCACAACAGCATTGTTTGATTGGAGCCTTATTCAAATCTTATTGTATTTTATTTTACTTTTGTGAATACCTATTACACTTGTTCCTGATTACCTCAGAAAACAGGGTCCTTTTTCTCCTTGTATGACTTTTGTGTCATAGACAAGACCTCAGTGAAAAACAAATACTTTCACAGCTATTTTAATAGTCTCCAAGCCCTGTAAAGAGTGAGAGATGACACATTGTAGTCTTGGAACCACCATATCACAGTAGTTCTATTTTCCAAACACAATCAACCAGAAGCCTTCATTCAAATTAGATGGTGGAGTCCTGATACCTCTGGTTTGGGCTCCAGAAATTTGCATTTTCAGTGAGTCCTAAGTTGAGACTAACACTGCTGGCCTGAAACACAATTTAAGAGCTACTTGTGTACATACATTCACACACACATGCACATGCACACGCACAGGCATGCACATGCACACTTACACACATAATGTACTTTAGCCTAAACTCTATCTTTTAGAAAATGTTGCTTTTGTTGCACAAAGAGTGATGAAGTAGTAACCACAGGATATGACAGGATATGACTCTAATTTTCATATATAGAGATAAGAGAGAACCAGAAGTTATAGGAAATCCCTTCAGATATTTCTTTCATTTTGGTTCTCTGAACAAGTTCACAATTGAGTGTAGGCAGTAGAAAAAGACACTTTCAGGTTAGAACTAATCTGAGTTGTCTACTCTGAGTCTTAAATCATTATGTAAAAGAAGGAGGAAGGGAGGTATTTTAGGACTCTTGTAGGGCACTGGCTAGCATGCGTGAATCCCTGGACTGGAACTTCAGCAGGTCACAAATAATGATGATGAGCAGAATAACGTGAATCTAGTTGTGTTGAGAATATGTTAGTGAGAGTTGATATCAACACATAAAACATGAGAATGCTATAGAAACTTGAAATTTACAATAGTTATTAATGAATTAATTAGTGTTCCTTAAAAGTAATTTTATCATCTGAAGTATAGTGAGGTTGATATGGCTTGTTTAAATGGATAAAATACTTTGTTCAGTAGATACCTAGGACCTATAGCAATTCCCCTTCTTAAACTTTTTTCAAGGTTGCCTCAAAGCTTTAATTAATACTAACCTCAACATAGCTTTAATTTATTTGACTCCTCAGTTAAAAGAAATCTCTTCTGTAAAAATTATTTTAATTTTTAATTAAATTTACTCATTTATGGGGGTTTGGCACATGCTACACTGAGAATGTGGATGTCAGAAAACAACTTGCAGGAGTCATTTGTCTTTTTCCATCACGTATCCCACAGACCAAATTGAACTGTCAGGCTTGCCAGCAAGTGCTTTAGCCAATAAGCCATCTCACGACACATGTCCAGATGATTTTTAAGGAATATGTTATTGGTATTAACCTTATGTAAATATGATTTTGAATTTTAATTAATAGTCTGTAATAATTTAACAAATGAGTGGTTATTGTTCCTGTCAAATACCTATTGGTAAAGAAAGAGGAAATGAATACACTTTTACATTATGTAATTCATCTCTATATCTATATCTATCTATATATATGCCTATGCACATATATGTAGATATGAGCATCCCACACACTTACTTTGAATTTCAGTATGCAAGTGTGATAGGGAATCAATAGCACATATGAAAGCTTTATGTGTCTTCTCTTTGTTTACCTGTGGATCTTTTCACAATGAAGACCATTCAATCAGAGTGCTTAATTCCATCTTTCAGGGGCATCTTTGGCTTTGTAAGTCAAATCTGACATTTAGGTTTAAGATGGCAGTATAACTACTGTTCAGGTCATGGGCTGACACTTTGTCTATTCCAATCTATCCACTCAGTAGTTAGTTTATTCTAGAAATGTTATTTTGAATATTTTAAATGTTCTCAGTATTAAAGCTAGTTCTGTTTCACAAAATACTTCTAACAAGTACACAATAATCACTGTCTCTTAAGAGACAAATGGATATTGTCAATCATTTGTGACTGATTTTACACATAACCTTCTCACATGTGCTTACATGCAGAAAGTCATAGTTTAATTAATTGAGGTCATAATAATTTTTGATTGTACATCTAAGTTTTTATAATAATTTCTGTGGTTACTCATAAAAGCTTTCTGTGATCATCTTCTTGCCAAAGAAATTTAATTATTCAGAGTAATGCGGTGAAATAACTCAACTCAATAGTTAAAGGAAACAGCCGAAGCAGTGCTCCTTTCCTAATTTGCATTAGTTCATTCAGAAATATATGACATTAAAATAGGATATTGTCATTTAAAATCTGACATCCTACTATGTGAAGCTAGACTATGATGTTCAAGAATTTTACAGGTCTAGCTTACCAAAACTCTAGTCACTGCATTTTCAGAGTGCTGAGTCATGCAAACTCTCAAGAACTGCATCAAAATTCCATGACTTTTTACTATATAGAAGTTCTCAACCTCAGATGTTGTTATATATTACACCAAATAATTATTTGTTTTAGATTAACTTTCTCATCCATTATACACATCTTGAACCATATATGGCCCATACATACTAATGTTAATTTTGTTATATAATTATACTAAAAATGTTCCCAGGCATTGACAGTGCTTCTAAAGTGGTCATATTCCTCCTAGATGACAACAATTCTGTTCAGGAATGAGCTCCTTCTTTAGCTCCTTTTCTCTTTAAAAGTTTCTGGGTTGTTTTATAATACTTTGTTTTCTCAAGAACCTTTAAGATTACTGTGCAAAGGAAAAAATAAGAGGAAGAAAGGGAGGAGGATAGGAAGGAGCAAGGAAAGAAGGAAAGGCTCCAATTTTGTAAGATGTTCTGTTACATAAAATGACAGAAAGGTAGACTGAAATGACCACGATAAGAGACAAGACATTGAATATGTAGCCTGAACCAGCCACCTCCTCTTACTAGGCAAGACTTCCATTGGAGGGATTGGGGAACCATCCCAGCCACAATACCTTAAACCTACAATTTGTCCTGCCAACAAGTTATACAGGAGTAAAGATGAGGCAGAAACTGAGGGAATGGACAACCAATGACTGACCCAGCTTGAGACCCATACTGTGATAGAGATTTCACCCCTGACACTGTTAATGATATTCTACTTTACTTGCAGACAGGAGCTTAACATAACTGTCTTCAGAGAGGCTTCACCCAGAACATAATGGAAACAAATACATCAACTCACAGTCAAACCTTAGGTGTTGCTTGGGGAATCTTGAGGAAAATGTGGAGGAAGGATTATAGGAGTCAGAGGTGTCAAGGACAACACAAGAAACCCTACAGAATTAACTAACCTGGGCCCATAGGAGCTCATAGACATTGAACTGCCAACCAGAGAGACTGCATGGGACTGATCCAGGCCTTCTGCACATATGTAACAGTTGTGTAGCTTGATCTTCCTGGGGAATCCTAAGACTGGGAGCAGGGGCTATCTCTGATTCTGTTTCCTGCATTTGTGACCCTTTCCCCCTAATGCACTGCTGTGTCTTCTAGCTTCAATAGGAGAAGGTGGAGCTAGTCTTACTACAAATTGATATGGCAAAGCTGGTTGATATCCATGGGAGGCATCCCTTTTCCTAAAGAGAAAGGGAAGAGGAGTGAATAAGGGGAGGGGGGTGAACAGAAGGACTGGCAGGAGAAAAAGGAGGGGAAACTAGGACCGTGTTGTAAAATAGCTAAACAAATCAGTTAAAAAAAGAATTTGAAAATGATCAAACTTGGAATTCCTCCTGATTTCCTGACATTTATAAATTAACAAAATATATTATGATACATAACTTGAACAAAATGCTAGAAGCCCGTTGAGATATGTACATCAACACCAAGAACTAAAAAAAAAAAATGTAAAATGAAAAAACAAAAACAAAAAACAAACAAAAAACTGCTGGTGCTAGGGAGATTGGTCGGTGGGTAGGAGTGCTTCCTGCAGTTGCATAAGCTCCCGAGCTCAAATCCCCAGAACACACAGAGACAACTGTGTGTGGCCATGAGTGCTTGGAACCTTGGTGCTATGTAGGACAAAGCAGGATCCCTGGGACTTGGGAACATCAGCCCAGTTCCCTTTGCAGTGAGAGACCCTGTCCCTGCCCCCTTGTGTGTGCATATACATATAAAACTGCATACACAGGTGTATACATATTATGCAGATATAAATCACATAAACATGCAAAACAACAGGCAAATATATAAACAATGGGGATAATAATTTTCAAATAAATAATTAATTGTTGGCTCAAAAGATCAACAACTCTAGTCCTCAGCCTTGGTATGAATACACCAATACATTCCTTTTTCCCTCACTAACTCCCATTCTCACTGATTTATTTCTTCTTTCCCATTTATAGAAAATTAGACATATAGCAAAGGTTTGTAAATATTAATATGGTAAGAAAATTTTAGTAAGTATAATTTTAGTATATACACTTCTTTTTTTTTTACACTTTACTTTTTTATTTCTTCAAGTTACATCTCAGTCACAATCCCTTCCCTACTTCCCCTTCCTGTCCCACCCTTCCAACCACTTCCTTCCGACAGCTGCCCCTTTCAGTACAACAAATGGTTCCTTCTCTTATAACAGTAAATACTATACAAAACAACAGAAATAAATATGCCACATTTATGAGAGTTAAATGGCCCAGCATATATTCCCAATGTCCAGTCCATACATATTTGGCCCCTGACTTTAACATTCTGCTATCTAACCATCTCCATGAGTTTAAAGTTCTATATCTGACTCAGCTGTCATACTAACTTGCATCACAATTTTTAAAACATCTTCTTAGATCCAGAACACCCTCTTGATTCCTAAACAACTCAAAATTTAACTATGAGACTCTAGCTATCTATTCTTCAACCACCTCAGAGACCTGAGAGGGATAATATATCTGATTATGTAGGAAGTGCAGGGGCTGCATCATCCAAAACTAAGAAATGACATATCAGTGGCTGCCTGAACAGTTCCCATTTTCTCTCCATACGTTACAGCATCAATCTTCAGCCTTTTGGTCCTGTTTCTCTGACAGACATTGATTGTAGAGCAGGGATTATGAAGGACGTACCTACCCTGTCTTGGCAGAGCTAGGCTGTCGAATTCCCTGCTTCCAAGATTTGTCCTCTTTGGACCACAGTCTGTCTGCAGTTGAAGCAAGGGGTTTTTTTATGCCAAGAGATAGGCTTGCCACTAATTCAACCATCTCACACTGGAGATTCTTCGATGCTTATCTTCTACTTGGAGTAGAATAGGGGGTGCTGTCAGGAGCTGATATGTCTCAATATCACAAAAAATCTTAATTTAAGAAAACATCTTTGAATGCCATATTCTGCAGATCTCTTGGGGTTTTTGAAGATGCACTATCTATCTCTTGTATTTAGATAAGCAAATGTTGCTTGTCTCTTAACAACTTGATTTCTGAGTAGCTTAGAGAATATCTGTGATAGACTGTCATAGTAGCTAACAAAGTCACATGCTTTCATGATTAGGAGTTTGTATTTCTTAACTATCCTAAACAGTTTAAGATGGTTGGTATCAAGAGGCCAGAGCTTCACATTTCATTTTTAAGTATCACTAGGTACAATACCTTTAAGAAGTGTTACCTTTAATTTTGTATCAATATACAAAGATCAATACCAATGTGGCCAAATACACTCTTAATTTTGTATCAATATACAAAGATCAATGCCTATGTAGCCCAATACAATCTTTTTTTTTTGGCCTGTGACATTGATTGTTTTTTTTTCCTTTATTTTTTAATTTCTTCAAGTTACATCTCAATCGCAGTCCCCTCCCTATTCCCCATCCAGTCCCAACCTCCAACCCTCAACCGCCCATCCTCTTCCCTTTTTTTTTCTTTTAAGTTTAAGGTATATCTTATTTCCCCCTACAGTATCCCCTTTCAGTCCAACAAATGGCTCTTTCTCTTATAATAATAAATACAATACAGTACAACAGAGGTAATTAGGCCACAGTTATGAGGGTTATATGGCTTAACGTATATTCCCAATGACCAGTCCATATGTATTTGGTACCTGACTTTAACATTCCACTATCTAAACATCTCCATGAGTTTAAAGTTCTATATCTGACTCAACATTCATACTAATTGCAACACAATTTTAAAAGTATCTTCTTAAATGTATAACACTCTCTTGACTCCTAAACAACTCAAAATTTAATTATGAGAATTTATCTATCTGTTCTTCAATCACCTCAGAGACTTGAGAGGGATAAATATATCTGATTTTATAGGAAATACAGGGTCTGCAGCTTCCCAAACTAAGAAATGACATACCAGTGGCTGCCTGGACACTTCCCATTTTCTCTCCATATATTACAGCATCACTCTTCAGTCGTTTGGCCTCGCTTCTCTGACAGACATTGATTGTAGAGCAGGGGTTATGAAGGACTTACCTACCCTATCTTGGCAGAGCTAGGCTGTCGACTTACCTGCTTCCAGGTTTTGTCCATTTGGACAGCATTCTGTCTACAGTTGGAGCAAGGGGCTTTTCATACCAAGAGATAGGCTTGCGACTAATTCAATCATCTCCCACTGGAGATTCTTCGATGCTCATCTTCTACTTGGAGGAGAATACGGGGTGCTGTCAGGAGTTGATATGTCTTGATATAATAAAATCTAAAGTTACGAAAACATCTTTGAATGCCATATTCTGCAGATCTCTTGAGGTTTTTGAAGAGGCTCTATCTATCTCTTATATTAGGGTAAGCAGATTTTGCTTGTCTTTTAGCAGCTTTATTTCTGATTAGCTTAGCAAGTAACTATAATAGGCTGTCATAGTACCTAACAGAATGACCGGCTTGCATAACCATTAGTTTGCATTTCTTAATTATCCTAAACAGTTCATGACAGTAGTAAAAGGCCGAAACATCACATTTCATTTTTTTTTCTTTACCTCCTAACACTTCCATCCCATTTCTCTGGGGTGGGGTGTCCTTATATAACAGTCCCTCATCTCAGTTGAGAGGTTGTATGGGGGCCAAGAGCCTCTTCATTCATTGGGGATCTATGAAGCAGTACCATCAGTGAAAAGTGTCTCGTTGCCTGGGAGAGAGAACTACTAAACAAACAAATCAATAAGCATACAATAGATAAAAAAGACGAAAAAATAGAAAAAATATAACTAATATATAAAATAAATAAAAATTAAAAATAAGAAGTCTATGTCCAAGTTCCCTTTGGTGTGTTAGTTGTAGTATTGATACCTTCTACTATATAGCTAAAATCCTACTATAAGTGAATAGATGCCATATGTGCCCTTCTGAGTCTGGGTTAGTTCACTCAGGATGAGCTTTTCTAGTTCCATCCATTTGGCTGCAAATTGCATAATTTCATTGATCCTGATAGCTGAATAATATTCCATTGTGTAGATGTACCACAGTTTCTTAACCCATTCTTCGGGTGAGGGACATCTGGGTTGTTTCCAGTTTCTAGCTATTACAAATAAGGCTGCTATAAACATAGATGAGGACAATTCCTTATGATTCCGTGAAGATGCATTTGGGTGTATACCCAGAAGTGGTATGGCTGGGTCCTGAGGCAGAGCTTTCCAAGTTTTCTAAGATATCGCCAGATTGACCTCCATAGTGGTTGCACAAGCCTGCACTCCCCCCAGCAATGGAGTAGGGTACCCCTTTCTCCACACCCACGCCAGCATGTGCTGTCATTTGAGTTTTTGCTCCTAGCCATTCTGACAGGTGTGAGATGGAATCTCAGAGTCTCCTTGAGTTGCATTTCTCTGATGATTAAGGATGTTGAGCATTTCTTCAAGTGTCTCTCAGCCATTAGGGATTCCTCCTTTGTGAATTCTCTATTTAGCACTGTCCCCCATTTTTTGATTGGATTATTTGGTTTTTTGGCATTTAATTTCTTGAGTTCTTGGTAGATTTTGGATATTAGCCCTCTGTCAGATTTGGGGTTGGTGAAGATTTTCTCCCAGTCTGCAGGCTGCCGTTTTGTTCAAATGACAGTGTCCTTTGCCTTAAAGAAGCTTTTCAGTTTCATGAGGTTCCATTTATTGATTGTTGATCTCAAGTCCTGAGCTGTTGGTGTTCTGTTCAGGAAGTTTTCACCTGTGCCAATTAGTTCGAGGGTTTCTCCCACTTTTTCTTCTAGTAGATTTAGTTTGACCGGCCTTATGTTAAGGTCTTTGATCCATTTGGACTTAAGTTTTGTACAAGGTGATAAGTATGGGTCTAACTTCATTCTTTTACAAATGGACATTCAGTTGGACCAGCACCATTTGCTGAAGATGCTGTCCTTCTTCCATTTTGCCGTTTTGGCTTCTTTGTCAAAAATTAGGTGGCCATAAGTGTGTGGGTATATTTCTGGATCTTCAATTCGATTCCATTGATCTACTGGTCTGTTTCTATACCAATACCATGCTGTTTTTACAACTATTTCTCTGTAGTACAGCTTGAAATCTGGGATGGTAATACCTCCAGATGTTTTTTTATTGTACAGGATTGATTTAGTTATTCTGGGCTTTTTGTTGTTCCATATGAAATTGAGACTAGCTCTTTCCTACTCTATAAAAATTGTGTTGGTATTTTGATAGGAATTGCATTGAATCTATATATTGCTTTTGGTAGGATGGCCATTTTTATTATGTTGATCCTACCTATCCATGAGCATGGGAGATCTTTCCATCTTCTAAAGGCCTCTTCCATTTCTTTCTTCAAGGGCTTGAAGTTCTTGTTGTACAGGTCCTTTACTTGCTTGGTTAGAGTTACCCCCAGGTATTTTATGTTGTTTGTGGCTTTTGTGAAAGGGGTTGTTACCCTTATTTCTTTCTCAGCCCATTTGTTTGTTGTATAAAGGAGGGCTTCTGATTTTTTTGAATTAATTTTGTATCCAGCCACTTTGCTAAAGGTGTTTATCAGCTGTAAGAGTTCTCTGGTGGAATTTTTGGGGTTGCTTATGTGTACTATCATATCATCTGCAAATAGGGATAATTTGACTTCTTCGTTTCCGATGTTTATCCCCTTGATGTCCTTTTTTTGTCTTATTGCTCTAGCAAGAACTTCAAGTACTATATTGAAGAGATATGGTGAAAGTGGACATCCTTGTCATGTCCCTGAGTTTAGAGGAAATGCTTCAAGTTTCTCACCATTTATTTTGATGTTGGCCACTGGCCTGCTGTATATTGCCTTTATTATTTCTAGGTACGGCCCTTGTATGCCTGTTCTCTCCAGAACTTTTAGCATGAAGGGGTGTTGGACTTTGTCAAATGCTTTTTCTGCATCTAGCGAGATTATCATGTGGTTTTTTTCTTTCATCTTGTTTATATGGTGAATAATGTTGATAGATGTTCGTATGTTGAACCATCCCTGCATCCCTGGGATGAAGACTACTTGATCATGTGTATGATACTTTTGATGTGTTCTTGAATTCGGTTTGCTAGTATTTTATTAAGTATTTTTGCATCTATGTTCATGAGGGAGATAGGTCTGAAGTTCTCTTTCTTTGTTGGGTCTTTGTGTGGTTTAGGAATCAAGGTGATTGTGGCCTCATAGAATGAGTTTGGCAATGTTCTTTCAGATTCTATTTGGTGAAAAATTTTGAAAAGTATTGGTGTTAGCTCCTCTTTGAAGGTCTGGTAGAATTCCGTGATAAAGCCATCTGGCCCTGGGCTTTTTTTGGTTGGGAGATTTTTAATGACTGTTTCTATTTCCATTGGGGTTATAGGGCTGTTTAATCTGTTTATCTGATCTTGATTTAGCTTCGGTAGGTGGAATCTATCAAGAAAATTGTCCATTTAACTTAAGTTTTCAAATTTGGTGGAGTATAGATTTTTAAAGTAGGATCCAAATATTCTCTGGATTTCCTCAATGTCTGTTGTTATTTCACCCTTTTCATTTCAGATTTTGTTGATTTGTGTTTTCTCCTCTGTCTTTTAGTTAATTTGGCTAAGTGTCTGTCTATTTTGTTGATTTTCTCAAAGAACCAACTCTTGGTTTCATTGATTCTTTCTATAGTTCTTTTTGCTTCTAAGTGGTTGATTTCAGCGCTAAGTTTGATGATCTCCTGCCTTCTGCTCCTCTTGAGAGTGTTTGCTTCTTTTTTTTTCCCAATTCACCCAGTTTAGCTGTTAATTCGCTAATATGAGCTGTCACAATTTTCTTTTTGAAGGCACTTAGTGCTATGAACTTTCCTCATAGCACAGCTTTCATTGTGTCCCATAGGTTTGGGTATGTTGTGTCTTCATTTTTGTTGGATTTTAAGAAGTCTTTGATTTCCTTCTTTATTTCTTCCCTGACCCAGTGGTCCTCTAGTAAAGAGTTGTTCAATTTCCATGTGAGTGTAGACTTTCTGTTCATTCTTTTTCTGTTTAAGTCCAGCTTTATTCCATGGTGGTCTGATAAGATACAAGGGATTATTTCAATTTTCTTGTATCTGTTGAGGCTATCTTTGTGTCCAACTATGTGGTCGATTTTGGAGAAGGTTCCATGAGGTGCTTAGGAGAAGGTGTATTCGTTTGTGATTGGGTGAAACATTCTGTAGATATCTGTTAGGTCCATTTGGTTCATGATCTCTGTTAGACTCATTATTTCTCTGGCTTCTGTCTTGATGATCTGTTCATAGTTGTGAGTGGGGTGTTGAAGTCTCCCACTATTAAAGTGTTTGGATCGATGTGTGATTTAAGTTTTAGAAGCGTTTCTTTTATAAATGTAGGTGCCTTTGTATTTGGGGCATAGATGTTCAATATTGAGATGACCTCTTGGTGTATATTTCCTTTAATGAGTATGTAATGCCCTTCTCTGTCTTTTTTTATTAACTTCAATTGGAAGTCTATTTTGTTTGATATTAGGGTGGCTACTCCAGCTTGTTTCCTGGGTCCATTTGCTTGGAAGACCTTTTCCCAGCCCGTTCCTCTGAGGTAGCGTTTATCTTCAATAGTGAGATGTGTTTCTTGTATACAGCAAAAAGATGGGTCTTGTTTACGGATCCAGTCTGTATGTCTGTGTCTTTTTATTGGCGAGTTGAGTCCATTGATGTTGATGGATATTAGTGACCAGGGGTTGTTATTTCCCATTATTTTGGTATAGCTGGCTGTCTTGTGTTTGTCTTTTGTTTAGTTGCTGTGTAGGTTTCTATTTCCTCTGTTTTCTTGGGTGTAGTTATCTTCTCTGGGTTGGAATTTTCCTTCTAGGATCTTCTGTAGGGCTGGGTTTGTGAGGAGATATTGTATGAATTGATTTTGTCATGGAATATCTTGTTTTCTCCTTCTATGTTTATAGAGAGTTTTGCTGGGTATAGTAGTCTGGCTGGGCACCTCTGTTCTCTCAGGGCTTGTAGGACATCTGTCCAGGCCCTTCTAGCTTTTAAAGTTTTTGAGGAAAAGTCAGGTGTGATTCTGATGGGTCTGCCATTGTATGTGACTTGGCCTTTTTCTCTTACAGCTTTTAATATCCTTTCTTTGTTCTCTACATTTGGAGTTTCTATCATTATGTGGCGAGAGGAGTTTCTTTTCTGATCTAATCTGTTTGGTGTTCTGTAACCCTCTTGTGTTTTTGCTGGCATCGCTTTCTTTAGGTTTGGGAAGTTTTCTTCTATGAGTTTGTTGAAGATATTTCCTGGACCATGGAGTCGGGAGTCTTCTCTTTCCTCTATGCCTATTATTCTTAGGTTCCGTCTTTTCATTGAGTCCTTGATTTCTTGGATGTTGTGGGTGAGAGATTTTTTAGCCTTCTCATTTTCTTTGGATGTTGTACTGATTTCTTCCATCGAATCTTCCATACCTGAGATCCTGTCTTCCATCTCTTGCATCCTATTTTTCATACTCACTTCCGTAGTTCGTGTTCTCTTCTCTTGATTCTCCATTTCCTCTTTTAACTCTGACTGTGTTCTCTTTGTTGTTTCCATTTCTATTTTCATGTCTTGAATGGTAGTGTTCGTTTTGTACATTTTCTTCTCCAGTTGGCTTGTTTTTGTCTGGAGATCTTTCATTGCTTTATCCTTTTACTGTTGAAGCTGGGTCACCTTGGCTTGGAGCTCTTTAATGATGTTATTCGTTGTTTTGACTTGTAGAATTGTGGCTTCTTTGAATTCCTTCATAGTTTTAAGTTCATCTTGAAGGAACTTTATCACTTTCCATAATGTAGAATTGTCATCGTTTTCATGTGTTTCAGTTGTGGTGAGGTGATTCGGGCTGGACGGAATAGCGTTGCTTTCTTTTGTTGGAGATATTTCGCTCTGGTTTTTTTTTTTTTTTTTTTTTTTTGTCTCTGGCCTCTGGCCATGAGGAATTTTTTTTTTTTTTTTTTTTTGCTGTCTTCTTCTAGACTTGCATCCAAAGGGGGCACTGTGGTGTAGGAGTTGCCTTACTCCACCCCTATAAGGAGAGTCATTCAGTCCCGCCTCCCAGGTGGGGACCTAATTAATTCAGGTGGCGGAGCTGTGCACAAGTAATCTCTGATTCCCCGCCGGAAGGGCCCTTACTAGTACTAAAGTTCAATAAAGGACCGTTTCAAATATCTCACAGTTTGCCTGTGGTTGGTTCCTGTAGGTTCCTGAATCTGCAGTTCAGCTCTAATAGCCTTGCTGCTCCCGAGGCTTGGAAGCTGGCCTGTGATGTCACAGACTGGGATCTGAAGGCGCTTTGCAGTGGAGCTACTTCACTTCCAAGGGTCACAACCTTTCCCAGATAATTGGATTGTCTGTGTGAGACCTGAGAGTGCCCAGCAGGGTACAGATTATCTCTACGTGGTTTCTGAATCTGCTGGCTGGGTATTAGGTTGGAACTGACCAGGGATTTCTCCTTTTGGGGAGATGGGTTATCCCGATTCCCGGGTCCAGAGGCTTCCTAGTGTGTCCAAGAGTTGGAAGGGGTGTCCTGCCCAGGCATCTTCCGTGGTCCCTGTGTAGCTGGGTGAGATTTAGAAGGGGTCATGCCCTTTGTATAGCATCCTACAACACTTGCCGCCTTGTGACTGTTGACCCCAAAATCAAAATATGTCCGTGCCGGCCGCCGCCATCTTGGATCCCCCAACCAATACAATCTTAATATTACGTCAATATACAAGGGTCAATACCATTGTGGCCAACTATAATCTTAATTTTGTATCAATATACAAGGATCAATACCAATGTAGTCCAATACAATCTTAATTTTGCACAATATGCAATGGTTAATACCCCTTTAGCCAAATATAATACTAATTTTGTATCAATATACAAAGGTATAAGGGCATATTCAATAATATGTCCCTTCTTCTTGGTCCTTCCCCTACTATGTCTATGTCCCATTTTTATCAAGTCTGTGCACTCCTACATTGGAGAGAAAGAAGGGTACAGAAAAGAAAAAGAAGGAAGTCCCTGGGTCTAACATCCAAAACCCATTTAACAAGATCATTTAACAGCTTGTAGTCTCTTCCCCTAAATAACAAAGTTTCTGTTAACCATCAAATAACCAAAAAAAGGGGGGGGGAGAAACACCCTCCCCACCCTCTGGGCATGGGACGTCGCTCTCTTCAAATGACTTCCTGCTGATTTGGGTTGTAGTAAATATGTTTGGGGCCCGAACCAGAATGGAAAAATGGTTAAAAATGTTAGTACAATCCTTTTATGTTCAGTCCTTTTGGGCTCAGGTGTTTAGATGTCCTAAGAAGTTTGTAGACAGAAGCTGATCTTCCAGGCTTTACTGAAGTTCTGGCTGGGGCAGTGTGTGGAGCTGAATGATCTTAGCGATTTTGAGTTGTTGTGGTTGTAGACTTTTGATGGAAACAGCTATTGAGGGAGTATGCAAGGCTGGATCATCTGGGCCACTCATCTTCTTTGGTGTCTGATTCTGTTTTCTGTTGAGGTTTCTGTTGCCCAGTTGTCCCTGGATTCCTTGAATGGATGCTTTATATCTCCTGGAAAGGTAAGAACAGAGCCCTGCCCTATTCCTAACTCTGGGGCAATTACCCTTTTTGTTGGGGAGGGGGGTCAGATAATATTTCTCCTGAAGAAAATTTGTTTTTTGACAATATATAAAGTATTGTCTTTCAATCTGGATTAAAGAAGAAATTATTTTGTTATTTTGGAGCTAAACAAGCCTTGGTGTATATATTTTGAGATCTCAAAGGACAATTTGTTTGTATTGAGTAGGCCTTTTGTAAGTAGCTTTTAAACTTAAGTCCTTCCAAATCCTATGTGTCTGTCTCTGCATTCTAATTATTGGGATCAAAGACCTGTGGTTCCCATCTGAAGGGATTAAAGATGTGCTCCTCCACTCCTGGATCAAAGTTTTTCTCTATTTAGAGTTTGTTTTGTATCAGGATGACCTTGAGCTCTGATATCTTCCTGTTTCTGTCTCTAGTGTGTTGGGATTAAGGGTGTACTCTTCTTGAATGATGGGATTAAGAGTGTGCACCCTCACCACCCTGTTCCGTGTAACTTTAGAATTTATAACACAACTAACTCTATAGTGCTCCTCCCGTCTCTGCTGAAGTTAAAGCCATCTGTACTACAACCAACAAACCAAAAGGAACATGGACATAGACTTTCTTTTCTTTTTCCTTTCTTTTTTTGTTGTTGTTCTTCGTTTTTGTGGGTTGGTGTGCTTGTTGGTCTGTTTTTTAGTTTTCCCTTCCTAGCAAGGAGACACCTTTCACTGGCAGTACTGCCTTGTAGACCCCCAGTGTATGAAGGGGCTCTTGGCCCTCATATGACTCCTGAACTGTGGTGAGGGACTGTTATGTAGGGATTCTCTACCCCAGAGGAACAAGAGGGAAGGATTAGGGGGTAGAGGATGGGAGGGTGGGCTGGGAAGTGGGAAAGAGGACAATATGATGGAGATGTAACCTGAAGCAACAAACAAATAAATTTATTAATTAAAAAAAAGCAGGTAACAGGTTTAAAACACAGTAAAGAAAATAAAGGTTACAGCCTTTCAACCTGGTTTTATAAACCTAAAAGAGTCGAAAAAACTTAGAGCTAAGGTAAAATACATGAAATGTGTGGTGTTAGCCCATGCCTATATACACTTCTTATAGGCATACTTTTAGGGGAAAATCATGAATGATCTAAGTTGATAAATGAAACAGGAATTTTGAGACTGGGTTTCCTAAGTGTGCACTTACTCTGTTGTTTAGGAGATTTCTTTATTTTTCTCCTGTGGTTCCATTTTCAGATACAAGGTTTGTATTATAAGTTCATAATAGGAGACATCATTGCGTGGGTAGTAGACACCTGAAATACACACACACACACACACACACACACACAGAAACAGTTATACACAATCCCTGATTTTGTCTGTGGACCCTAAGTAATACTTCCAAACTCCTATGCTCACTTCAAAGTTGGTAACTTCATCAAGTCCCTGCATGCTAGCACTAGTATACAACATCTGGCTGCAAAGATATTTAATCTCTTTGGGACTTTATTGGTTTAAATCCATATAAAAATATGGGAAAAACCAGATGTCTTTAAATTCCTGTGGTTTCATGAAGCTGGAATACATTTCATCCAGTTTCTCTAGATTTCCCACACTCCAAAGAAATTTATATATATTTTTCCTTGTTTCTTTTCTCTGTTTTTTTTTTTTTAATGAAGGCACTGGGGAATCAAATTTACAATATACTAAGATATATGCTCAATATCCTGACCTGAAAAAATTTTTAAAGTTAGTATACTCTAGACTGTAAGCCGTGAAAAAATTTCAATCCTAGAAGGGCTGACAAGAGAGGCTCTCATAAGCAGATGCTTTTTGGTCTTGTTTCTTTAGCTTTGACTCTATATTTGTGGAAATATATGAAAATAGGATATGGCAAAATGCATTCTTAGTTTTTCTTGATATATTATCAATGGTTACCTTATTTACTATTATTCTGTTCTACAAATATATATTAATTTTAACATTATCTGATAGATTATATTTAGCATGAAATATGAACTTCAAGTTGTTCAGATGTAAATGACACTGCAGGATTATCATTTAATTTGTTCTATTTTTGAAATAGCTGACACTTAGAGATTAGGTGACTTCACATTCATTCATTTCTAGGAAGAAACATCTGGGATTTAAAACCAGGCTAACTATGTGTAGAGATTAAGCACTTGGTGCTCATGGTACTCTTTCTATTTTAACAGTGAGGTTGTATAGTGTAGACAATTATTTTACCTGTTTGTCTTAATGTATCCATATGTCCACCTGACTATGTATGTTAATGCACACAGTCTACTTTAAACCTTATGTAAAATACAAAATTGTGACATGTGCACACTAAAATATTAAGTTTTTAAATACTTAAGCTTCATTAGGACCTGGAACATTTGGAAGCCTGAACATTCATATCCACCTACTTCTAGTTTGAAAGTCAGTCCTAGAGTGCCCTACTTTAGAAAATAAATAAATAAATAATTGCATATTAGTGAGTAAATCATTTCTAACTTAACTTTTTTTTCAAGTGGCTCCAAGTATGAAGGAAGATATTTTTATGCACTCTTGTCACCATTCTTTTCCATTTGTGAAAATAAATCTAATTTTCTATATCAGTTTGGTCTCAGAAACATTCAAGACCTACCTTCCTTGGAGTACACTGCCTCCTTTTCATTTGTAGGGAGCTCTTCACACTTTAATCACTGCTGCTGAGAAAAGGATATTGGAGTGTCTTTGCCAATGTTATTTTCTGTTCTAAGATGATATGTTGGCAATAAAATAGAAAGTGCATTTCTATGTATGATTGCAGTGTCTTCTTGTTAATATTTAATAACTCTGCTAGCTACACAGCTTAAAAACCAATCTGTTTTCTTGATTCTATTACCAGAAAATTCTGTCCCATTGAAAAGTATCCAAACATCTGGGAACACATTTTACCTGTTTCTAAAAAATTAACATGCAATGAAAGTGAAAACTGAAGATGTGTCACGTGCCAGCTGTGACTTCAGAACAACCCCCACCCCCAGTCTCCTTGTACTCCAGGTCTCCTCATTTGTGAAACAAACAAGATTAAAGAAGTGATTTCAATCTTAATATTATGTCCATATACAAGGGTCAATACCATTGTGGCCAACTGTAATCTTAATTTTGTATCAATATACAAAGATCAATACCGATGTAATCCAATACAATCTTATTTTTGCACAATAAACAATGGTCAATACCACTTTAGCCTAATAAACTACTAATTTTGTTTCAATATACAAAGGTATAAGGGCATATTCAATAATCTGCCCCTTCTTCTTGGACCTTCCTGTGCTATGTCTAGATCTCATTTTTCTCAAGCCTATGCACTCCTACATAGGAGAGGAAGAAGGATACAGAAAAGGAAAAGTAGGAAGTCCCTGGGGCTAACCTCCAAAACCCATTAAACAGAACCATTTATCAGCTTGTAATCTCTTCCCTTAAATATCGGAGTTTTCAGTTATCCTTCAAATAACCAAAAAGAAGGGCAGAGAAACACCTTCCCCACCCTCTGGGCATGGGACGTCACTCTCTTAAATTGTATTGGGCTACATAGGCATTGATTGTATATTGATACATAATTAAGAGTATATTCAACCACATTTGAATAGATCTTTGTATATTGATACAATATTAAAGGTAACGCTTCCTAATGGTATCATACCTAGAGATACTTAAAAATAAAATGTGAAGCTCTGGCCTCTTGATACCAACAGTCTAAAACGGTCTAGGATAGTTAAGTAAAACAAACTCCTAGTCATGCAAACAAGTCACTTTGTTAGCTACTATGACAGTCTATCACAGATATTCTCTAAACTACCCAGTAATCAAGTTGCTAAGAGACAAGCAACATTTGCTTATCTAAATACAAGAGATGGATAGGGCATCTTCAAACACCCCAAGAGATATGCAGAATATGGCATTCAAAGATGTTATCTTAAATTAAGATTTTCTTTTCTTCTTTTTTTTGATATCAAGACATATCAGCACCTGACAGCACCCCCTATTCTACTCCAAGTAGAAGATAAGCATCGAAGAACCTCCACTGTAAGATGGTTGAATTAGTGGCAAGCCTATCTCTTGGCATGAAAAAATCCCTTGCACCAACTGCAGACAAACTGCTGTCCAAAAAGGACAAAACTTGGTAGCAGGGAAGTCGACAGCCTAACTCTGCCAAGACAGGGTAGGTAAGTCCTTCATAATCCCTGCTCTACAACAAATGTCTGTCAGAGAAACAGGACCCAAAGGCTGAAGACTGATGCATGAATGTATGGAGAGAAAATGGGAACTGTCCAGGCAGTCATTGGTATGTCCTTTCTTAGTTTTGGAAACTGCAGGCCCTGCACTTCCTATATAAGCAGATATATTTATCCCTCTCAGGTCTCTGAGGTGGTTGAAGAATAGACAGCTAGAGTCTCATAGTTAAATTTTGAGTTGTTTAGGAATCAAGAGGGTGTTATAGATCTAAGAAGATACTCTTAAAAGTGTATTGCAAGTTAATATGAATGTTGAGTCAGATATAGACCTTTAAACTCATGGAGATGGTTAGATAGTAGAATGTTAAAGTCAGGGGCCAAATATGTATAATCTGGACATTGGGAAGGTATACTGGGCCATTTAACTCTCATAAAGGTGGCATATTTATATCTGTTGTTTTGTATAATACTTACTTTTATAAGAGAAGGAACCATATGTTGGACTGAAAGAGGAAACTTCTGGGGGGAAGAGGGTGGAAGGGCGGGATAGGAAGGGGGAATAGGGAGGGGTTTGTGACTGAGATATAACTTGAAAAAAAATAAAGTATTTATATAAAAAAAAGAAGTGATTTCAAAGTACATAGTTTCGCTATCATTAAAATTGAAAGGATGTTGGGATTCATTGCTTGGTGCTACATGTGATATTTAAAGGGGTAAATATAGTATGCTGATTACTAATGTGAGTGTGCTTTATACAGATGGGAGTCTAAACACATGAAGAATTAGCAAATTCCCTCCCTTCTTTTTCTCCTGCTCTCTGCTATGCTTTCTTGGTATCAAATGAACATTTGTGGAAATTTTTCTAAACTGATTACAATTCCTATACTTTTATTCTTCAGAACTTTTTATTTTGCCTAATATATTGTCTCTTTTCCTTTATCATGGTAGGTATTCAAAAAGTACACATATTAACACTTATGATATTAACCAATATACAGAAGTTAAAAGTAATAAGTTATGATTTGTGGATTTTGTTGAATACTAAGCAATGTTATAAAAGCAGTGTGACTATTTTAATTTATTTCTGTATAATCTCAGTCTCATCTGATATGGAGAAGATAGTTCATTAATGTATATTGAGTGAATGCATAAGACTTCTGTCACCATGGAAGTCAAGAATTGAATAATTGAATGCCCCTCAGCCACCTCTACATAAATTTTCCTCCAAAAATTCTGTGCTTCAGGTTTCATATTAATCGTTGCTCTATATATTGTCACAAAATAATCTTTTTGTTGTTGTTGTTTATTTATTACTTCAAGTTACATCTCCATCACAGTCTCCCCTCTCCACTCCTCCTGGTCCCACCCTCCCACCTTCTCCCCCTTCTCCCACCTGTTCTACTCCTCTGGAGTGGGTTGCCCCTACATATCAGCCCCTTTCATTTCAACACTCATATGAGTGTAAAGAGCTTCCTATTGCACTGGGGGCATATATGGCAACTCTATTAGGGCAAAGTGTCCCACTAACAAGTAACAAGGTCTGTGTTCCTGTTCCTTTTGGTGTGTTGGTGGTAAGATAGTTATCCTGTACTACATGGCTAAAATCTAATTATAAGTGAATAGATGCCATGTGCATCTTTCTGAGTCTGGGTTAGTTCACTCAGGATGAGCTTTTCTAGTTCCATCTATTTGGCTGCAAATTGCAATATTTTGTAATCTTTCATTGTTAAAAATTGATTGAGAATTATCTTGATCTACCTACTCCTTTACCAATGTTTGTTATTGTTAAACTGGGTGGCCACCAGGTTCTGTTTCCCCACCAGTGCCCTGGGTTACAATCAGCCAGCTCTTCCAAGAATTGTGAGAATCTGAACTCTAGCTCTCATGCTTATGAGCCAAGCACTGTGCCTAGTGAATCATACCCCTCTTCCTACTTCCTGTTAATCATTATTTTTTATAGATTAGTTTGTTTATATGCTATCAGTATTTTCCTTGAATGCATATACCACACAGATGCTATGCGTGGGGAGGCCAGAAAAGGGAATCTAATGCCCTGGAACTGAAATTACAGATGATTGTGAAATTGCTGTTTGGATGCTGGGAATCAAATCCAGATCTTCTGGAGGAGCAGATAGTTGTTCTTAATGGCTGAACCATCTCTTTAGACCCTGTCTCAACCTCTATGATTATTTTTAAATACCAATTTTGAAAAGCAGTTTGTGGGTTTCCTTATACATATATTATGCTAGCAATTGAACTCAGTGACTGACACAAGCTAAGTATGCTCTCTGTAACCAAACCTCGAAGCCCTGCTAAAGGTTTTAATACAAATCCGTATTCATTGATTAGGTTTTGTAAACGGTCTTCTGTCATTTCACTACATTATCTTTGCTTCAAGTATGTTCTCTTCATTATGAACAGAATTTCATAGTTTTAACCCATTAATAATATTTTACTTTATGGTTTACATTCCTCACACTTAGATTTGGAATATTGTCAGCTTTACCCTACACTACGCAAATGTCCTTCTGTGGCATCTCATTGATGTTTTCAGTTTACACCTATCAGTTAATAGCTTCTTTCTCTACATATTTGCTTCAAGTAGATATTATAACAAAAACTTTATTTTTAACATTGTACCTATAGACATCCAGTTCTTCTTTCGCCTTTATTGAAATTTCTTCATGTGCAAATATGTGTGCCTCTCATCTGAATACATGGTGATTTTTCACTCTTTTTTGTTTGTTTGTGTTTTCCTTTTTATTTTGTTTGGGGTTTAAGTTTTGTTTTTTTATTTTTAATATTTATGTATTACTTCAGGTTACATCTCCATCAAAGTATCCTCTTTCCACTCTTCTGAGTCCCACCCTCCCACTCTCTACCCAACATCCTTTCCATCCACTCTTCTGGAGTGGAGCGTCCCTACATAACAGTCCCCCACCTCAGTTCAGCAGACATATGAGGGTCAAGAGCATCCTCATACAATTGGGGGCCTACAAGGCAGCACCAATAGGGCAAAGTGGAGTAGTATTTACATCTTTACATGTTTCTGGAAATTTCTCTAAATCCAGAAAGATAAAAGTTTTAGATGATTTATGTCATACATCCATCTTCTAGCATGTAATTTGTCAAAGGGTTGTTGGCTCCATAAGGACTTATTAAGCCCAAGATTGTGTCTGAAATGATAAAATGCCCAAGTGCTTATTTAACTAATAACGACCTCCAACACAAATACCAAAAGTACAAAATGGTCTATGATCATTCATAGTTTTATGGGAGATTTAGAGAATTGTGTACTTCTAATAATTGAATAAATCATTCAGCTAATATGTAGTTATGTGAACCAAAGCTTCTAAGTCTGTATCCCACATTCAGAAGAAATGTCTTGGAAGCAGATTTATCAGAAACCCACCATCTCAATATTTCAGAAAAGAAATGTCAAAGTTATAAAATTATATATTAATCCAACTAGAAAAGTATTTACTTTTTTACAAGGTCAAAATTGAAAGCATAAATTAGGCTTGAACACATGATGTAACCCAGGCTGTCCTCAAACATATGCCAGTTCTGCTGCGACCTCCCATGAGTTGGGAGTACAGGGTTGAACCATCAGGCCTGGTTTGGAAACCTTAAGAACAAATAAACTGCAGCTTACAATATTGGTGAATCACTCATAATTTAAAAAATTAACAAATCCAGATGCAATCGTCTAATGGAATTTTTAAATTAGAATGTGAACAGTGTGAAAACTAATGGCGCTATGCTTCAGTGTTTGGAGAAAAGTGCCTATAATATAAGTGGTTTCAAAAGTGTTTTCATTGTGAGCTAGCAAGCAGCACTTCAAATGTGCAAGAGAGTGTCTTTCTTTATGAGGGTTGTATTTAGACAAGGTTCTTCAAAAAGCCGATGTACAGTTGCAATTAAACATGAATCATTCCGTGTTAAGACTTCAAAATCCATTTGTTAAGGTGAGCTTGCAAAGGATTCATTTGGAAAGATGGGCCTATAAAAATGTTCTGACACTGTAGTGCCTTGAAAGTAGATTCATCATCATTATTATTATTATTATTACAGGTATATTTTGGAAATTATGATCTTGAGTAACATGTAGATATTCATATTCTGTTAAACCTCATCCTAGGGTGAGCTTATGAAAATATTTTGCTAAGATGTCTGTCAGCTTTCTTTTACTTCATGTTGGAAGTAGAAAGTGACCTCACCCAAGCCAGCTCAGTGTGTTTTTCTGCTGATTGGTTCATGGGTCTGTGAATCACAGCTTGATGTTTCTGTGCACACATAGACTGATCTGAGGACCTTGTTGTGCTTCCTTCCTGAATATTGTTGAGGGTTTTTTCCAGTGTGTGATACTGTAAATACATTTATTATGCCTTTATTTTCTGTTTGACCCTTCCTTCTTGGTGGTCTACCTGCTAAAAACTGGCTATGTATAAAACTTGCTGTAACTAATACTTTCTCAGATTATCTGTCCTAATGAGGATGATAAAAGCCTCCTGAACCATCTGGTTCCACAGATGCTTTATGTTTCACACTGTGTCTTGGTCTCTGACCTAGCATTGTGCTGGGTTCCCTATGTTAAGTGTGAGTTCCCTGCTGGCCCTCACTAGCATTGCAGTGAGAATCCTATAGTATCTGTCAGCTCTGTAACCACAAGCACAGGCATCAGGTTCCCATCAGGCTATGGCTTAGCTCAGCAAGGTTGTAAGACTCTCCACATCCTTCCTCGGGTATAGGAATTCTGAAGGAAATCTTTTACAACTGCCTTTTGCAAATGCAAGTGTTCTGGAGATCTACAAACTGACAGTTTATAATGAAACAAATTCTTCTGCTTCTCTATACAAAAATGTAAATGAAATGGAAAGAACACTGATCTATATGGAGAGTCCATAAAATGTACCATAAGTCTGCCACTTTTTTCCCCTCATTTGATATGTATTATTTTGCTTTAGGATGAAATTTGAAACATAATATGTACATTTGCTTCCACTGTTTCCTTAGATATCTATTTAAAAACTAATATATCTTATTTTCCTCACAAAACTGATAAATTTAGAAGATATGCATGAGAAAAAATACATTTGTTAATTATTTCAATATAGGCACCAGATGATATATGATCATTTTAATAAAATATTGTGCAAGGTCCATAAATACAACTCAATTTTTATTTTCAAATATTAATTTCTAAACTATAGAAAAACTAAGAAAATAATTGTGAAGAAAATATTGTGGTAAAATGAGATATGACCCTTTAAATAGAAGGGAAATGACAAAAAATTCATAGTGAAAGTCAGACCAGACTCAGCACCATTCTTATTTGACTTTTTAAAAGGAGCTTCCTTTTAGCACGGTGACACATCCTGTCCATCTGATATTATGTCTACTGTGAGTGTAGATTGTATATAATACTGGACACACAATAGATGGTCAAAATGTATCTATTGAAAGAACTGAGTAAGTCAGAGCATCGTCGTCTTTATCTTATCACTGTCTTTATCTTACTATACAAAGAAAAATAGCTATAAACTTTTAGCTATTATCCATTTTATGAGACTCATATATTTGTTACAACAGTGTGGATACTTCATTTATAGTATGTGATTATTCATAACATTTCTCTTAATATGGGCATAATTATCATGCTATTTTGACTAGAAATCCTATCTCAGAGTATTTATTTATTTATCTCTCTATTTATTTATTTACTTTTTGTTTTTTGATACAGCGTTTCTCTGTGTAATAGCTCTGGCTGTCCTGAACTCGCTTTGTTGATGAGGCTATCCTCGAACTCATAGAGATCTGCCTGCCTCTGCCTCCCAAGTATTGGGATTATAGGCTTGTGCCATCATCCCCAGCTCTCAGAGTACTTTAATGACTTGTTAAATATAATGCAAAAATGGCATGCCAGAAATTGATTGAACACATATATTTCTATGTACAAACCCTCAATACAATAATATGATTTGGATGAGCACCACTAAAGACAATCATATTTAGAGAACAAAGTATCTTTGTTGTTCAAAAACATTTATATTTTTTTGTGTGTCTCATGTATGTTTGTATACATGAATTTGTGTGTACCATTTGCCTGTATCCAGCATAAAACAGAAGGTGTCAGATCTCCTGGAACTGGAGATATAGCTAGTTGTAAGCTGCTATGTGGGTTCTAGAAACCAAATCCAGGTTCTTTGCAAGAGAAATAAGTGATTTTTTAATGCTTATTTATTTTTTCAAGTTATATCTCAATCATAGTCCCCTCCCTCATCCCACTCCTGTCCCACCCTCTTACCCTCTTCTCCCTCTCCCTTATATCGCCTTTTTTTTTTTTTTTTGGTTTTTCGAGACAGGTTTCTCTGTATAACAGCTCTGGCTGTCTTGGACTCGCTTTGTAGACCAGGCTGGCCTTGAACTCACAAAGATCTGCCTGCCTCTGCCTCCCAAGTGCTGGGATTAAAAGCGTATGCCACCACCACCCAGCTCCTTTTTTTTTTTTTAATTTAAGGTATCTTTCCCCCCCAACAGCTTCCCTTTTTAGTCCAATAAAAGACTTTTTCTTTTTTTAAATATTTATTACTTCAGGTTACATCTCCATCACAGTTGTCCTCTTTCCACCCCTCCCAGTCCTGCTCTCCCACCCTCTACCCCCTATCCCTTCCATCACACTCCTCTGGAGCGGAGTGTCCCTACATAACAGGCCCCTGCCCCATTTCAGAAGTCATATAAGGGCCAAGAGCCTCCTCATACACTGGGGGCCTACAGGCAGCACCACTAGGGCAAAGTGTCTCATTGAGAGGAAAAAAATTCTTTGTTCATCTCCCCTTTGGTGCATTGGTTGTAGTATAGTTATCCTGTACTATATGGCTAAAATCTGATTATAAGTGGATAGATGCCACATGCATCCTTCTGAGTCTGGGTTAGCTCACTTAGGATGAGCTTCTCTATTTCCATCCATTTGGCTACAAATTCCATGACTTCATTGTATCTGACAGCTGAGTGGTATCCCATTGTGTAGATGTACCACATTTTTTAAATCTATTCTTTGGTTGAGGGACATCTGGGTTGTTTCCAGTTTCTAGCTATTACAAATAAGGCTGCTATGAACATAGATGAGGAAACTTCGTTGTGATTTGGTGAAGAATCATTTGGATGTATACCCAGAAGTGGTATGGGTTCTGAGGCAGAGCTATTCCAAGTTTTCTAAGATATTGCCAGAATGACCTCCATAGTGGTTGCACAAGTCTGCAGTTCCACCTGCAATAGAAGAGTGTTCCCCTTTCCCCACAGCCTCACCAGCATGTGCTCCCATTTGAGCTTTTGATCTTAGCCTTTTAACAGGTGTGAGATGGAATATGAGAGTTGTCTTGAGTAGCATTTCTCTGATGATTGTGATCTTAATAACTGAGCCATCAATTATGCCCCAAAAGATCACTAGGTGTCTTACTATGCAACTATTGATTGACTGGAAAACACCTGTGGAACATGTTTAACTGGAACTCATGGAAATTCTCCTGCTTCTGCCTCCTGGCATAAAACATATTTTTAAAACATGCATATACAGTCCAAAATAAAAGTCATTTAATCCAGTTAACATAAAAAGTGAACTAACAAAATTATATTATAAAATATGAAATTAATTTTATGCAGGTCACTAGAAAGATGTTAGATTGTGGTGTCCAAATTATAGATGTAGAGGAGGAATTAGTTCTTGAATTCTACAACATAATGAGCTAATTACCATGTACAAAATTTATCATGCATTTAAAAATAATTATAAGGGAATCATTTCAATGATCCTAATACACAGAAACATATGAGAGGATATAAATGCTAATTATTCTAATTTTTCATTACATAGAGTATACATGCATCCAATTATCATCCTGCACTCCATAAATATGCTCAAATATTATGGTGACTAAAAAGTTAACCCTGGCAAAGAATTATAGCCTAAATCCTATGTGAAGACCTGAAATTATACTGCAAACAAGACTACTAATAAGAAACAGTGTTAACTCAGTGTGGTGAGATGAAGGATTGAAATCAGCAAGATTGTCTCTTAAGATACAGCCTTTGCCACACCCTCTAGCCTGTAACATTGGTCAGTTTTATGAATCAAGTGGACTAGGTTGTTATGCTCAGATATTTGCTTAAAACCCAGTCTAGATGTTTTTGAAAAGGTATTTTTAAGATATAATCAATTTATCAATCAGTTTTTTAAATAAAACACATTGTGTTAGATAATGTTATTCAACCAGCTAAGGAATAAGAGAAAAAGTCAAGAGATCTCAGAGAACGGACCTGACTGCAAAATCAATCTTCCCTGCCCACTGCTGTCCCACATAACTTCAATTTGACATGCCCATAATCCCATGAGTGAGCAATCACCCCACCTCCCACAGCTCTCTCTCCCTGTCTAACAACAGGGATATTCCCTGAGAAATGAGTCACTAAGTGATCTTATTGTAACACAAACATCATGAAGTACTTTGAAGACCTATTGGGTATAGGTCAATCTTCATGTGGCTCTTGATGTAATAGAGATGTAAACACGGAATGTCTGAGATTGCTTCAGAAGTAGCATGGCCTGCCACATGTTTATATTAAGAAGTTCATATGGTAAACATTTTTAATAAACAAAGGAGCAAACTCAAGCAGTGAAAAAATATACAATGGTAAATACATAACCCGGTAATAAAACCATTAATTTTTATTATCAAGTCTGTGTCGTGTACATAAATTTTAGGTGTAACTAGCAAGACCATAGGTTTGTTTACACCAGCGTTCCCACCCATGTAAGGAAGGGATTGTGCTTCAGACTGAGTATTACTGTGATGTCATTAAGCAAGAAGAATTGTTGTCCCTATTATAATCTTATGGAATCATTATGGTGTATATAGGACAGAGCTAATGGAAATGTGAGTATGACTCTATGTACAGGACAGACATTGTTTCTATCTGGTCTAAGAGTCTACTTGTTCCTAAAGTCAATGAACCAATAAAGCCACTCATAGAAAAATAAAAAAAAAAGAATTTGTACACAGAGCAAGTTAAATTTATATGGTGTATATATTTACATATATAATAAAAATTTTAAGTACATAAATTTGAGAGAGAGTAAAAACATACTTATAAAAAATTAGTAAATTCCAAGAACTGCATTTTTCTTACAGATAATGAACACAAACAGCAAAATATCCAATAACCACACAAGCATGTGCACATCCTATTGTTAGTATTATGTGAAATTTCAAAGTAACAAATTTAAAAACAAAATTCAGACTTCCATGAACGTTCCAAGAGCACAATTCTAAATAAAAAGGTGGGATTAATTGCAATTCAATTAAAAACATTCTAAATCTAAGTTTTCTATCTTTGAAAGATTGCGTTCAAGCTATCTCATCTAGAAGACCATCTCAGAAATTCTCAAAGAAATCTGAACTGCACCATGATTCTCTCATTACTTTTATCTCACCCATCATTAGTGAAGTAGAAAGCCGTCCAGGTATGTTTATCTTAGAAACAGTTGCTTCCTTCCCTCTATAATTGATGATTGTATAACCCTTAAACAGTATCTGAATTGATCTAGTCTGCTCTATGAACAGCAAAGATTATGAAACACAAAAAGCAAAATTGAACTGAAATCATGGCTGAACATGATTGAACATGAAACCAATGTAATCCAAGTGTGTGTAGAATAGAGAGAAGAGAGTAATGAATATTTACAAATTTGAGTATTTGCTGTGGAAAGCATTTATTGACCGACTAGGGATACATGCACTTAAAACAAACAAACAAACAAAAAACCTGTTCCTCTATACAGAGTATAATTTGTTTTTACACTGTTACAGTTTCGTTTACATAGACAAAAGTAAGAATTTATGACAACTAGAAGTGACCTTAAAATAATCTCTTTTGGAATTTTCATTTTCCAGAATGCAAAATACTTAAAAGATGAAATTAGTCTTTTAGTTTTAGTGTGTAATGGAAATATATAGTTGTACTAGAACCAAACCCTGTTCTCATAACATTATTTCTTCCTATATTGAATCTTTCTATTTATATTCAACCTATATTTATTGAACAGAAATGAATTTTACATATGTACATAAAGGTATATATAATGTATATATGTCATTTACTGACATAAACTTAAAATAGTATTGCTACTATGTATTGCCTTGTAAAGTCAGATTATAATAAGCAAAAGCAGAAAGGTCTACACCTCATACAACCTACTCAAGCCCTTAAATAGAATAAATATTTGAAAAAAATTTTGAGTGACAACAGCAGCAATCAGAAGATGACTAAAAATCTCTGTAACACACAATATCCTAGAAGATAAAGCCTGCAAAGAAAGGAAAAACAATAAAGGGAAACAGTTATTTTAAGTAGGAATTTTATAACAGATTTGAATCTAAGACATTTCACCAAAGGCTTGAAGCAGGAGAGAACAAGTCACATACAGAAAGAAATGTTCCCAGAAATGGAAAGTTTATGGCTTTGAACAGACTCAAAGCACTGAGCAGGGATTTTGGCTACTACCATACCATTTTTTCATGTTTCTCCCTTCAGCTGATACTGCTTGGACTGTGCCTATGCTAATTACTATGACCTTAAAATAATTATTTTTGGAATCTTCATTTTCCACAATGCAAAACACTTAAAAGATAAAATTAGTATTTTAGTTTTAGTATGTAATGGAAATACATAGTTGTGTTAGAACTAAAACCCTGTTTTCATACATTATTTATTCCTTTATTGGTTCTTTATATTCAACCAATATTTATTGAACAAAAACAGATTTTACATATGTACATGAAAGTATATATAATGTGTATTTTCATTTACTGACATAAACTTAAAATAGTATTGCTACTATGTATTGCCTTGTAAAGTCAGAATATAATAAGCAAAATCAGAAAGGTCTACACCTCATACAACCTACTCAAGCCCTTAAATAGAATAAATATTTGAAAAAATTCATGAGTAACAATGGAGTCAATTGTTCTCACCATGTCAAGATTGACATTTATATTCTGCATCCTGAATATGTGACAATCATCTGCTTGAGTCACCAGCCATGACATTTATCTGTTCCTTTATCACATTGTTGTTAACAAAAAAATTAAAGATTGTCTTTCACCTCTCCTTTGTTTAATACATCTATATCCCCACAGATTAAGAACCTCCGTGATGGACCTCACCCCTAGTTTTTCTTCATTTTTCCAGAGAACCCATGTGACAACAATTTGTCAAGAAGTAGAGTTAAGGGTTATGGTCAAAGCCTAGTATCTGTCTTTACACGGGACATCTAGAGGTTCACTCTGAGCAAGCACACAACTGCAAATAGAACTGGGCACATGACCTCTTGGTTTACTGTGTTCTCCCATCTAGAGATGAAGTAAAGGAGAAGAGTGAAATGATTGTATGACAGTTGAAATCTGTTTTTCACATTTATTGCTAATAATTCCATACATGAGTACTGAATTACATCATTTCAATCCACCCTCTCTGTCCTCCAATTCCTTACATGTCTCCTCCCCACACTCTTCTAAACTCAAGAATTTTTCTTCTTTCATTATTAATGTTGATGTGTGTGTGTGTGTGTGTGTGTATAAATACAACCATTTAGAGTTATTCCTACATATAAATATATATATATTTTTTTCCTGACCACTTAGCTTTGAATAATCTATTACCTCACTTGTGCCTGGAGAAGAAAACAAATTCTTCCTTTCTTACAACAGTTAGCTGCCTTTAGATCCTCATCTAAAGGTTGAGCCTTAAGATTTTCCTCATCCAAATTGGTTTGCCAATTTGTGTTGATCCTTAAATAGAAAGCTCAGAGAACATTCTGCAAGAAAGGGTGGAAAGAAAAAATGAATATTTGAAAATATAATTACATGTGTTTCATAGACCATGATGCTTTCAAATATCAACTAAATTTTACAAGTTTTATAAAAATAACATTCTATTTCCCTGCATATTTATATTCCCTGTGTATATCATTTCCTTGGTTACACCCTGATCCTTTCTGCCTAAAATAATGAATATCTCACAGTGATAATTGCTCTCAGGTCTCATATTTTTTAAATATATATTTTCATACTCATTTTTGGGAAAATATTTTTGCTGGTCATAGCATTTAGGTTAACAGTTATTTTATGTGGTAATAACTTGATTTTGTGAGTAAAATACTTTATAAATAAGACTTTATGTTCTTCTTTCTTGCATTTTATCCCCTAAAGTTTCTTTAATCTTTGTTTTTCAAGAAGTGGATCATTTTTGGCTGTATAGAATGCATCATTACTTTGCAGAAATAGCATGATGTTTCCATGCTATATTCTCCATATTTCTCAAAGCTCATTGAGTTAGTTCCATTTTGTATATTATGCTAAAAATTTTTCTAGTGATTGTTTCTATAAGTATGTTTTCAGTCTATTTTTTACAAATATCAAATTTACAGCTTAATCTATACCATAGCTATTTTTTCCTTGGACATATGCATTTTTTATGTCTTTTAATCTAGTAATCTCTGGGATTGTTTTTATGTTTTTGAGTTGTATTCCTAAGAAATTTGATACATCTCTTCCCTCATACATGATGGAATGTCGATGGGCTCAATCTTATGCAAGACTTGAGAAGACAATTAGGGACACAGTGAGCTCATCGGTGAAGTGCTTGTCATGTCAAGAATACTTTTTTGTTGTGTGTCTTCCAATCCTGTGCTCTTATATTCTTTTTGATCTCCTTTTGAGATGGTCCCTAAACCTTGAATGAGATGCTATTTACACCTATCTAAGTTGGATCCCAATTTCCACCATTACTTATTCTCAGCACTTAAGCATCATGGATTTTAACATTGGTCGCTGTTTGCTGTAGTAAGGAGCACAGAATACTTCTCCACTGGGTCAAAGAGAAATAATTAAACTCAGTAAGTCACACATAAAAAGAAAAGTTTATATGGCAATGCCCCCAGTGCAAGAGGAAGCCCTTAACATTCATATGACTGTTGAACTGAGGAGAACTGATATATAGGGGCAACCCACTCCAGGGGATAGGTGGAAGAAGGGGGAGACGGTGGGAGAGTGGCACCAGGAGGGTTGGAGAGAGGGAACTGTGATGGAGATATACCTTGAAGTAATAAATAAACAACAGCAAAAGAAGGGTTTAATTGTTTTTTATTTTCCCATGACAGTTAAGACTTTCCTATTATTTGCCAACATTATCAGTGTGTGTGCGTGTGTGTGTGTGTGTGTGTGTGTGTGAGAGAGAGAGAGAGAGAGAGAGAGAGAGAGAGAGAGACACGCATATGCAGAAACAGATGTTAACATTGGGTATCTCTCAAATGCTCTTTGTCTATATTTTGTTTGCCTTTTTGAGACCAGAACTCTTACTGAACTTGGAACCATCAGAACATTTCTAGATACTGTTTGAGTAACAGATTTTGCCACCTGCCACTTCATTTCCATTCTGTTTACAGAATACATCACATTCTCCCCCTCTTGTGCTGATGAGTTTATATGAAAGGGTCGGCTAGTGAATTTCAGCTAAGCTATAGCTCTTCTGTCCAATGTTTACTTCTATGGCTCTCCAGCTCCCAGAGTGGAGTTTTGTTTAACTGTTCAAATTTTAAGAAATGTCTCTTCATTTCAGGTAGTGAGTTCTATTTGATTACTGCTTTGTGCATTGCAGCGAGGAATTTTCTTATGAAAAGACAGTTGAAAGAATTATCCTGTTTGCCCACTTGAATGCAGAGTCTTCCAAAAATGTGATAATGTCTAAAATTGTTTCATATTATCTGTTCATTTTCATATGTGTTAAACTTGGTAAATATTTTACAGACAAATAATGGTTGTACTTTTAGCATTTTTTCTTTATTCTGGAGAATTACATATATGTGTATAATGAGATAACATATAGCACCAATATTGCATTACAGCCAGTTAGAGCTGCCCATGTGTTCATGGTGTATTGCCATTCTTGAAAGAGCAGAGGAATTCCACCACTGGACATATTTTCAAAAAAATGATTTTTCTCTTCCCCAGAAGCTATACACTGCCAATAGTTCCTCAGGAAGGGGTGGGACCTGGATAGAGAGATCACAAATGCTCAAAGTGTTGAGAAGAAAAGACTGAGTACTCATCTATAAGTTGAACTAATATACCAACTCCACAAAAGTTCAAGGAATGTAAGTATGTTACATAGTTTTATGGAACTTGACACTAGTTGAAGTCATTTGACACATGAGAAATTCAGATAGATAAATGTTTCCAATAAGATCAGACTATAGGCAAGCCTATAGGCCATTTCTTAATTAGTGATTGACTGGGGAAGGCCCAGATAATTGTGGGTGGTGCCATCCCTGGGCTGATGGTCCTGGCTTCTGTTATAAAGCAGGGTGAGCAAACCATGCCAGTAAACAACATCCCTCCAAACCTCTGCACCAGTTTCTACCTCCAGGTTCCTGCTGTGACTTTCTTCAATTATGAACACTGATATGGAGGAGTAAGTTAAATAAACCCATTCCTGTCCAAGTTTCTTGGGTCATGGAGTTTCATCACAGCCATAGTAATCCTAACTAAGATAATCAGGAGGAGGAGGAAAAAAATAGAGATTACATTTATAATAAAATTGTGGTTAAATCTAGAAATTAGCCAACTAAATATTTCAAGAATCGTTACTTTAATTTGTAATTGTGTGTGTGTGTGTGTGTGTGTGTGTGTTTGTGTTTGTTACATAATACATGTCATAGTGTGTGTGTGTGAAGGTGAAAGGAAATCTGCTGAAGTCAATTCCTTCCATTTACCATGTGGTTCTGGAGGGCCAAACTCAAATCATCAGGCTCAGTGACAATCGCTTTTATCCAATGAGTCATCTAACCAGCCCCTGCTTTAACTTTTCTAGTGTATTTTACCATGTAAAGTTTCTAAAAGGCTCTTTGGTATGTATGAAGTTTGAATTTCCTTTCTTTCTTTTCCATATATCTTTTAGACATAGCCTTAGTTTTAGAGAGACTAGTCAATATGTAGTTGACTCTAAGTAATTTTTCACCAAATGTAGATATCACAGAGTGATCAGAATGGAAGAGGGAAGGCTGACCTGGGTAGCTTGACTCTGAGTGTAGCTACTTTAAATGTAGCATGAGGAAACTAGGAACACATACTGAAACTAGTGGGAAAATTAAAAAAAAAAAATCTAAAAGCAGACAGATGTTTCCTGCACAGGTGTGTTCAGGAGGATTGCTCTGCCCATAAAACAAACTCAGCTGGGAAAACAAGAAGCCATGATGCTTACAGAGTAGAGTTTATTGCATATACGACATAAGGAAATGGATCCTGTGATAATTTGCTGAGCTCAACTAAATTAAGAAATGACTTCATTTCACAAGCATTGAAATGAGCACAGAGTTCACACTGGAAATGATGAATGGGACTGGGAAAAAGAAATTCTTGAGGAACCAGAATTCATACCACTGGAAATTCCAAATTTATATGACAGCTTATTGTCCAGGGAGCTAGGGTGTGACATGGACTCCTATCACTGGGAGCAGGTGTCCATAAAAGGCTGCCTGACTCTGGCACATAAGATAGAATGTCCCTTTGCATAGTCTACCAGCTTAGACTATGATAATGAAGGCTATTTGGTGGCACTGAGCATGCACCTACCCTCATCTTACTAAATTTCTCCTCTGCCACTTTTCATCACCTACCTGAAACTTTGCTATGGGGAGAAACAGCAGCTTTGCTCCCTTCCCTTTTCTATGTCAGAGAGACTGTGGAGGGAGGGTGGTTTCATTAATTTATTCTTGATTATGGACGGAAAATGACTCAATTGAGCTAAGCATGCTGGGACACACTTATAATCCCCAAATGCAGGATCCAGGGACAGGAAGAGTTTAAGACCAACCTGGCCTAAATAAAAACCCTGTCTCAAAGTAAAACAAAGAACAAAAGAAATAAAAATAAATTAGAAACAATAAAAAAGTTCATTAAACCATTTTTTTAATGATGAGAATGTCACAAATTGACTCTTTTGGCCATTTCAGGGCCCACAGTGCCTTACTATTAACTGTGACTGCCAGATCATCCAATGTCACTGGACCCTAGCTCCAGCTGACTCACAAACCGAGCTGATCATCAGCTCCCATTTTACTGCATCTTTCTCTTCTAGTGCCCTGAGTGACCTGTCTGCTCTTTCCATCTGTGATGTAAACTATGTTCTATTAAATGGAAGGAGATTAATTAAACTGGCCTGTTAAAGTGATGAAAATCAAAGGACTCTTCCTGGTTAAGTGTCAAGAAAGATCAGCAGAAGAATGGGTAGAAACACTAGAATAGCCATCAGTCCAGATGTGGGAGCTTCTCCTAGACTAAAATCAAATCAATTCCATGCTGTTTGTCTCAGATCGGGTCTCCAGAATGTGCCCCATCAAAAGCAGGATCTCAAAACTATAGGTCCTGAATCAAAAAGAAGGAAATTTGCATGTGCATGCCAAGGTGCCTATCTGCTACATGTGCATGTAGCATACATTTTGGGGTAATGTGTAGCAAATAAGCAACAGAGATCACTATGATGGACTATGACAGTAACCCATATTAAGCAGGAAGACTGATACAAATGACAGATGGGACTGGAGTTGACAGGCTGGAGCTAAGTGCCAAAATGACTACTGTGCTAGTATGACCCCTAGTTAACCTTTTCCCTCTTCAAGCCTTACTTCTCCCAACATAAAAATGAGAAGGGTTCATTTATTTTGACTTATCATCACTTCTATCTCTCATTTAGTTTTATTCTTCATTTCACACACAAATCCTTACGACATTAGCATGCTCAAAGAGGAACTTCCTAGAATCTGGTTGCTCTGTGTAATACACTATGAGAGCATGACAAGAGAAGGTACAGGTAGAGAGAGGGAAAGGAGCAAGGGAGAATTCTTACGTTTTTGGTAATATACAAATATGTGAAGTGACTCTTCTTCTGTGCTGGGTAATGCAGTTTTCCTGGAGGAAATAAATGATTTGTGTCTATTGAAGAAGCGAGAGCGACAACCGCATAGTTTTGAGAGCCTCATTAAATGTGTTCTGTTTCCCGCTCTGTCTCTGCTCATTTGGGTGAGCACTGAAGTGCACAATAAAAGGCTGAATTAAGTGAAGGGCTAAATGAAGCAATTAATTCTCTCTCTTTTCTCTCCAATACAATGAAGGTATGAACCAGAATGTAGAGTGGCCTAAAGCTGACCCTTGCTTGTCTGCTACTTGCCATCTATCTTCTGGCAAGTACAGAAATCATGTCTCTGTTCCTTTCCAGTCTCAGAGATATATATCTATTCAAAATTAAGAATTTATAGTAAAATATAACTGCATGTTTATAGAATAGCAGTCAAACTGAATACATCTCTGACCAGCTTTGGACATTACATTTTAACCCTCTGTCAAATATATTTCAATTTGGGCTGTACATTTCTCAACAAAGTTTACAACTACAAAGGTATAATTTGGTAGGGAATTAAAAAAGTCTCTCTATGAGTTTTGGTAATACTATCAGAGAGCATGTAGTTTACTTGTATGCAATGAATTAAAACAGAAATGGTTCCTGTGTGAGTGGATGCACCTGGATGTACCCATATAGACGTTGAAGGTCAACAAATAACCACATATATCATACTAAAGGATGTTGACTACTGTAAAGACAGAGTATTTCTGTGGTCTGGAGCTGAACAATTAGTCTATCCTGGCTGCTCAGTGAACTCAGGTATTCTCCTGTCTCCCCTCACCCAGCCCTGGTATCACAAGTATAACACTATACTTGCCTTTTGTATATAAGTTCTGGGTTTCAAACTCATGTCTTCATGTTTGTAAGGTAGTCAGTTGCCAACTGTGTTATCTCCCAGCCCCAGAAGTATTGTGTCTGATCTAGTTCTGAGCATTAGTGGGTGTTTTATCTTTACTATGGAACAATTAATACTTCCTTACACAAGAAAATTGCTTTTATTCTATGAGGCAAACTCTGTCAAGAAAATAATTATTATGCCAAGCACATTCTAAACATTTTGGAATGCTTGCTATCTTTTCTAGCTTCTCCATTCTTGTAACTTCACAATTATAGTTTTTATTCAGATATAATGTAATAAATTACTTGTCTCATAGACCACAGATACATCACCAAAGCCATGTGACCATATGTAATTAACAAGAGAATTTCACCATTAATTGTATACCCAGGATTATCCATTCTTTCTGCCTTGTGGTCTGGCAGCCATCTTTTTTTTTTCTTCAAGTTACATCTCAATCGCAATCCCCTCCTGACTCCCCCCTCCAGACCCATCCTCCCACCCTCTTCCGCCTCAACCCACCCATCCCCATCCTTTTTTTTAAGTTTAAGGTATAACTTTTTCCCCCCAATAGCTCCCCGTTTCAGTCAAATAAATGGCTCTTTCTCTTATAATAATAAATAAAATTGGCAACAACAGAGGTAATTAGGACACAATTATAAGAGTTATATGGCTTAGCATACATTCCCATTGTCCAGTCCATATGTATTTGGCACCTGACTTTAATGTTCTACTATCTAACCATCTCCATGAGTTTAAAGTTCTATATCTAACTCAGTTTTCATACTAACTTGCAATACAATTTTAAAAACATCTTCTTAGATCCAGAACACCCTCTTGATTTCTAAACAACTCAAATTTAACTATGAGACTCTAGCTATCTATTCTTCAACCACCTCAAAGACCTGAGAGGGATAAATATATCTAATTATATAGGAAGTGCAGGGCCTGCAGCTTCCAAAACTAAGAAATGACATACCAGTGGCTGCCTGGACAGTTCCCATTTTCTCTCCATATATTACAGTATCAATCTTCAGTCGATTGACCCCATTTCTCTGACAGACATTGATTGTAGAGCAGGAATTATGAAAGACTTGCCTACCCTGTCTTGGCAGAGCTAGGTTGTCGAATTACCTGCTTCCAATTTTTGTCCTTTTTGGACAGACATCATTCTGTCTACAGTTGGAGCAAGGGTTATTCTCTGCTAAGAGACAGGCTTGCCACTAATTCAATCATCTCCCACTGGAGATTCTTCGATGCTCATCTTCTACTTGGAGTAGAATAGGGGGTGCTGTCAGGAGTTGATATGTCTCGATATCAAAAAAAAGTCTAAAGTTAAGCGAACATCTTTGAATGCCATATTCTGCAGATCTCTTGAGGTTTTTGAAGAGGCCCTATCTATCTCTTATATTAGGATAAGCAAATGTGGCTTGTCTCTTAGCAACTTGATTTCTGATTAGCTTAGAAAATAACTATAGTGGACTGTCATAGCACCTAACAAAATGATAGGCTTGCATGACTATTAGTTTACATTTCTTAATTATCCTAAACAGTTTATGACAATTAGTAGCCAAAAGCCAAAACTTCACATTTCATTTTTTTTCTTTATCCCCGAACCTTCCATCCTGCTTTTCTGGAGTGGGGTGTCCCTATATAACAGTCCCTTACCCCAGTTCATAGGTGGTATGAGGGCCAAGAGACTCCTCATACAATGTGGGTCTACGAGGCAGTATCATGGGTGAAAAGTGTCTCATTGCCAGGGAGAGAGAACTAAAAAACCAAACAAACAAATAAGCCAACAAACAGATAAAAAAGAATAAAAATAAAAAATAAAAGAATAAAAAATAAAAAGCCTATGTCCATGTTCCCTTTGGTTCATTGGTTGTAGTATCGATATCCTCTACTATATAGCTAAAATCCTACTATAAGTGAATAGATGCTATATTCATCCTTCTGAGTCTGGGTTAGCTCACTCAGAATGAGCTTTTCTAGTTCCATCCATTTGGCTGCAAATTGAATAATTTCATTGTTCCTGGTAGCTGAACAATATTCCATTGTGTAGATGTACCACAGTTTTTTAACCCATTCTTTGGTTGAGGGACATCTGGGTTGTTTCCAGTTTCTAGCTACTACAAATAAGGCTGCTATTAACATAGATGAGGAAACTTCCTTATAATTCCATGAGGAGACATTTGGGTGTATACCCAGAAGTGGTATGGCTGGGTCCTGAGGCAAAGCTATTCCAAGTTTTCTAAGATATCGCCAGACTGACCTCCACAGTGGTTGCACAAGCCTGCACTCCCACCAGCAATGGAGGAGGGTACCCCTTTCTCCACACCCTCACCAGCATGTGCTGTCATTTGAGCTTTTGATCTTAGCCATTCTAACAGATGTGAGATGGAATCTCAGAGTAGTCTTGAGTTGCATTTCTCTGATGATTAAGGAGGCTGAGCATTTCTTCAAGTGTCTCTCAGCCATTAGGGATTCCTCTTTTGTGAATTCTCTATTTAGCTCAGTCCCCATTTTTTGATTGGATTATTTGGTTTCTTGGCATTTAATTTCTTGAGTTCTTTGTAGATTTTGGATATTAGCCCTCTGTCAGATGTGGAGTTGGTGAAGATCTTCTCCCAGTCTGTCAAGTCTGCCATTTTGTTCGAATGAGAGTGTCTTTTGCCTTACAGAAGCTTTTCAGATTCATGAGGTCCCATTTATTGATTGTTGATCTGAGGTCCTGAGCTGTTGGCAGCCATCTTATTTCATAGAGATCATAGGGTGTTACCCTATTAGTACTAAGTCAAGAAGATCTCATATAACACTGCATCCTGCAGAGGTCTCATATTTATCTACAGCTTTCAGACACTGAAGCATTTTCTTCTTTATTAAACATCTCAGAAAGACTATTTCTCATAGTGTAATTAGAGAGAATAAATGAGTTAATGAACACTTTAAGTAAATGTTCAGAATAATGCATACTATATTCCAGGTACCCTGCCAAATGATCAGGATACAACTTATTTAATCGTCCTTTCAGTATGATTATATTAGATCCTAATCTACCTTGTGGCTGCCAATTATCAAATAATAAAAAATGCATTAATACCAATTATTAGCAAAAATATAATTTGTGAAGTGTTCCTTAAACTATTACTAGCGTCTAATAGATATTAGCAGAAATGCTTACACCAGTGTAATTGGCAGATATTAGTACATCACTGAATATGTTGAAGTAAGTGGTGTTACCTCCAACATGTAACTACATTGAAGCGCTGAAATTTACTTTATTAATGTCAGAGCTTAGGCTGAAAGTCATTATATCCATCTTCCACATTTCTGTACTAATGTTATGTAGGGACACTCCACTCCAGAGGAGTGGGATAGAAGTGTTAGGGGGTTAAAAAAAAGAAAAGAAAAGAAATGTGAAGTTTTGGCCTTTTGCTACCAATTGCCATAAATTGTTTAGGATAATTAAGAAATCCAAACTAATAGTCATGCAAGCTTGTCATTTCATTAGGTTCTATGACAGTCTATTACAGTTATTTTCTATGCTAATCAGAAATTAAGTTGCTAAGAGACAAGCAACATTTGCTTATCTCAGTATAAGAGATAGATAGGGCGTCTTCAAAAACCTCAAGAGTGGAATGGCCATAGACGACTAATTATCAGGGAAACAGAAGGTACAATTATAGTGAGATCAGCCACACCTATCAAAAGGGTGAAATCAAAACACCTGCTAACTCTAAACACTATGAGCATCAAATGCAGAATAACCCAAGACCCCATGTATTCCTGATGGTGAGTAAGATGGCACAACCATTTTGAAAACTTTTTTGGTAATTTTTCTTGTTTCCTAGTAAACACATAGTTACCCAAAACATGGAGATTCCACTGGAGGCATTCTATCTCAAAGGAAGGAAATTATATGTGCACTTAAATATTGGTAAAAAGGGTTGTTCTTAAAACTTGACAGCAATCCAAATGTCCATCAATCAACAGATGAATAAAATATGCTATCTTCCAACAAAGGGAGTCACTGAATGGGAAAAGGCTGAAAGGAAGACAGTGTGGTAGAGAGACAAATAAATGAACAATCATAAGCACCAGACCACTCATGGAACTAAGAACTTGACAAGCAAAAGAGCTCAGCCACAGAAAACTACCCACTGCACTGAGTCCACATATCTAGCACAAGAATAGGAACCTAATTTATGTTGTCAGAAGAAATCTAAGGGTAGTGTGGGGTTAGATACTGGTTGCAGAGGGGCAAGCAAAATTGTATGGAGCACCAGGAATGTGCTACTCCCATATGAGGTGGGGGTTACAAGATGAATATGGTTATTAAAACTTGTGTGCTAAAAGGGAATGCTTATTTTATTGTTAAGGAACTGACATCTTGACAAGAACACTGACAGTGTAGAAAAGAACTGATGTCATCAGGATTCCATTATGATCTGTGTGTGGGCATGTGCTGGAGAATTTATAGAGCCCAAGGGGCCAAGAAAGCTGATTTTGGATGCATCTAGAGCAGGGAAGGGGATCCCGTGTGAAGACTACAAATCATCATGTGCCTCAGAACAAACATCACTCCCAGCCCTGGGTTATCTCTCTCACAGGGCCTGAACCCTACACCATGAGGCACAGGCTGTACCATCTACTTCAAGGCTGAATGCAGATACTCAGCAAATGCCCCATCAGGAGCCAGAGAAAGAGCTTGGAGAGATCAGCGAGTTATGAAACTCAGAACCAGGGTAAACTCCAAGACAGCACTTACTGTGATGAGCCTTGTTCCAGACTCTGACCAATATTCTTGAGCACTCGCATGTGTGCACATGCACACAAATACACACATATATATACACACACACAAAGTGTAAAAAAAAAATCATAAAATACAAAATGTGCGATTTTAATAAAACTGAACCAAGTTCACAAGCCCAAAACAAAAAACAAACAAACAAAAAAACTCAAGAGATCTGCAGAGTATGGCATTTAAAGATGTTTTCTTAACTTTAGATTTTTTGATATCGAGACGTGTCAGCTCCTGACAGCACCCCCTATTCTACTCCAAGTAGAATGAGAGACTAATTAACCAGGGCTTCAGAAATTTTGAGAAATGGAACTTATTTAGGAAAATGATCTTGCATGAGTAAACTTCTTGTCAGAACCCGAGGCATAAAATAAGAACCTTTGGATTTCCACCCCACTTCCCATCAAGTTTCCTTTAATAAGAGTATTTTGTGTGTTTGTGAATGTTAGGGATTGGCTCTGTCAAGCTGCTTTCTCCTACTTTGCATGTGTTCTGGGACTGACTATAGGACCATAGGCTTGTCCAGCCAGTGCCTTTACTTTTGTAGCTATGTCCCAAGCATTTAACATTTATTTTTCTAAAGACACTTTCCTTATTAGGGATGCTCTTCTATTTTTAAATATGGCTGAGTGAACATATTCAAGACCTACTAAAATTCAGGCTTCAAATAATATAATCATTAGATGGATGCTTTTAATCTCCTCGAAAGATAAGAACAGAACTCTGTCCTAATCCTAACTTTGGGGTGCTACTTTTTTGGCAAGTAATATTTTTCCTAGAGCAAACTGTGATTTTTGACAATATAAAAAGTGTTATCTTTCAATTGAGATTTTAAAAAATTATTTTTGTATTTTGGAACTAAACAAGCCTTTAAGTGTGTATATTTTGAGGTCACAAAGGAAAATTCACTTTAAATTTCAGCATGCTTTTTTTGCAAGCGGCTTTTAAACTTAAATCATTGTAAACCCTATGTGCCTGCCTCTTCTTCCCAAATGTTGGGATCAAAGGCTTGTGCCTCCCAACAGTTGGGATTAACGTGTGAACCACCACCTCAGGATCTAAGTTTTTCTCTGTTTGGGGCTTACTCTGTGTTAGGCTGGCCTTGAACTCAGACATCTGCATATTTCTGTCTCCAGGGTTTTGGGATTAAAGCTGTGTACCTGTCGAGTGATGGGATTAAGGGTGTGCACCATCACCACCCTGTTCATTGTAACTTTAGAATTTAAAAGACAGCTAACTCTATAGTGATCCTCCTGTCTCTGCTGGGAAAGTCATGGGCTAACACTGCTCAAATATTTTACCTTAGTTCCAAGTTACTTCAACTGTTAGAGATTTAGAAAACCAGTTTGATCTATAGGAACCCTTAATTTACTTATAACATTTTAAATCTTTTAACTGAATTTTTAATAACAACAAAAATATCCTTTATATATAGGAAGAAAACTTATAAGCTGATATCCAAGACTATGTGAACTATGTGGCAACCTGCAGTCTAACATTCTAAAATGAAATTAAGACTCATTGGCACAGGTGACAACTTCCTGAACAGAACACCAACAGCTCAGGACCTGAGATCAACAATCAATAAATGGGACCTCATGAAACTGAAAAGCTTCTGTAAGGCAGAAGACGCTGTCATTCAAACAAAACGGCAGCCTACAGATTGGGAAAAAATCTTCACCAACCCCACATCTGACAAAGGGCTAATATCCAAAATCTACAAAGAACTCAAGAAATTAAATGCTAAGAAAACAAATAATCTAATCAAGAAAATGGGGAAGAGAGCTGAACAGAGAATTCACAAAGGAGGAATCCTAATGGCTGAGAGACACTTGAAGGAATGCTCAGCATCCTTAATCATCAGAGAAATGCAACTCAAGAGGACTCTTGAGATTCCATCTCACACCTGTCAGAATGGCTAAGATCAAAAGCTCAAATGACAGGACATGCTGGTGTGGTTGTGGAGAAAGGAGAACTCTCCTCCATTGGTGGTGGAAGTGCAGGCTTGTGCAACCACTATGGAGGTCAGTCTGGCAATATCTTAATAAAACTTGGAATAGCTCTGCCTCGGGACCCAGCCATACCACTTCTGGGTATACATCCAAATGATTCCTCACCAAATCACAAGGAAGTTTCCTCATCTATGTTCATAGCAGCATTATTTTTAATAGCTAGCAACTGGAAACAACCCAGATGTCACTCAACCGAAGAATGGATTAAAAAACTGTGGTGCATCTACACAATGGAATACTACTCAGCTATCAGAAACAAAGAAATCATACAATTTGCAGCCAAATGGATGGAACTAGAGAAGCTGATCCTGAGTGAGCTAACCCAGACTCTGAAGGATGCACATGGCATGTATTCTCTTATAGTCAGATTTTAGCCATATAATATAGGATAACTATACTACAACGAATGCACCAAAGGGAACATGAACATAAACTTTTTTTCCGGTCAATGAGACACTTTGCCCTAGTGGTGCCTTGTAGGCTCCCAGTGTATAAGGAGGCTTTTGGCCCTCATATGACTGCTGAACTGGGGTGGGGAACTGTTATGTAGGGACATTCCACTCCAGAGGAGTGTGATGGAAGGGATATGGGGTAGAGGGTGGGCTGGTGGGGGGACTGTGAGGGGTGGAAAGAGGACACTGTGATGGAGATGTAACCTGAAGTAATAAATACATAAATATTTAAAAAACTGGCTTTCAACTCTTAAGAACAAGAAAAATAAACAATACCTACATGCTGTACTTAAAAAAAAAAGATAATTTTTCTTTTCATTCCAGTAAGACCAGTATGTCTTTGATAAATTATCATTTAAAATTTTTATTTTTTTGTTATTATTATTATTATTGGTTACCCTTTTTTTTAATTTGTTTTTTCAAGTTACCTCTTGAACACATCCTCCCTCCTCCCCTCCTAGTCCCTACCTCCATCCTTATTCCTCTTCTCAGTCTTCTCCTTCTCCTCAGATAAGGTGGACCCTGACATATCATACTCCTTCAGTTCATCAGTCATGTGAGGGCCAAGAGCATCATCTCATACTGGGGCTTGATTTGCCACTCCATCTATGGAAAGGTGTTCCACTAAACTGCAAGAGGGTCTATGACTCACTGCTGGGTGGAATTTTTTGTAGGATAGTTATGGTAGGTTCCTATCTTTTTGGGCCTGTGGGTTTTAGGATGGTTGTCCTTTGCTATAAGGTTAATATCCACTGATAAGAGAATTCATACCATGTTTATCTTTCTGGGACTGAGTCAGCACACTTAGGGTGAGCTTTTCTAGAACCATCCATTTGGTTGTGAATTGCATGATTTCCTTCTTTCTGATATCTGTGCCATATTTCATTGTGTAAGTGTACCATTTTTTTTTTAATCCATTCTTCAGTTGAAGGACGTCTGGGCTGTTTCTAGTTTCTGGCAATTACAAATACTGCTGCAATGAACATTGCTGAGGCGATGTCCTTGTGGTTTGGTGGAGAATCTGTTGGATAGACGCACAAGAGGGTTACAGCTGGATCTTGAGGTGGAACTATTCCCAATTATCTATTTTTTTTTTTTAGGTGTTTATTTATTACTTCAAGTTACATCTCCCTCATAGTCTCCTCCCTCCACCCCTCCCGGGTCTGCTCTCCCACCCTCCCCCATCTCCCACCTATCCTACTCCTTTGTTGTGCGGTGTCCCTATATATTAGCCCCCCTCAGTTCAGCAATCATATGAGGGTTAAGAGTTTCCTCTTGCACTGGGGGCCTACATGGCAGCTCAATTAGGGTAAAATGTCCCACGAATAGGTAACAAAGTCTATGTTTCTGTTCCTTTCGGTGTGTTGGTTGTATGATAGTTATCCTGTACTATATGGCTAAAATCCAGTTTAAAGTGATTATAGTCCATGTGCATCTTTCTGGGTCTGGGTTAGCTCACTCAGGATGATTTTTTTCTACATCCATCCATTTTCAACAAATTGCGTGATTTCCTTGTTTCTGATGGCAGATGTACTATTCCATTGTGTAAAAGTTCCACAGTTTTTTGTTTTTTTTGGTTTTGTTTTTTATCCATTCTTTGGTTGAGGGACATCTGGATTGTTTCCAATCTAGCTATTACAAATAAAGCTGCTGTGAATACACTTGAGGAGATGTCCTTGTGGTTTGGTGAAGAATCATTTGGATGAATACCCAGAAGTGGTATGGCTGAGTCTTGAGGCACAGCTATTCCAAGTTTTCTAAGATATCGCCAGACTGATTTCCATAGTGGTTGTACAAGTTTGTACTCCCATCAGCAATACAGGAGTGTCCCCCTTTCTCTACAACCTCAACAGCATGTGCTGTATTTTGAGTTTTTGATCTTAGCCATTCTGACAGGTGTGAGATGGAATTTCAGAGTCATCTTGAGTTACATTTCTCTGATGATTAAGGATGCTGAGTATTTCTTCAAGTGTCTCTCAGCCATTAAGGATTCTTCCTTTTGAAGTCTCACTTTAGTTCTGTTTCCCATTTTGTGATTGAGTTATTTGGTTTCTTGTTTAACTTCCTGAGTTCCTTATAAATTTGGATATTACCCTCTCTCAAGTGTAGGCTTGATGAAGATTTTTTCCCAATCTTTAGGTTGCTGTTTTGTTATAATAACAGTGTCCTTTGCCTTACAGAAGCTTTTCAGTTTCATGAGGTCCCATTTATTGATTGTTGGTCTTAGAGTCTGAGCTATTGGTGTTCTGTTCAAGAAGTTGTCACCTGTGCCATTGAGTTGAAGGCTTTTCCCCACCCAATTTTTGAAGATAACTCCAGATTGATCTCACTCAGGTCTCTGATGTGATTGAAGACTGGATAGTTATAGCCTCACATTTAAATTTTAAGTTGTTTAGGAATTAAAAGGAGACCCTAGGTCTAAGAAAATGTTTTTAAGTTGGTAATGCAAGTTAGGATGGCAACTGAGTTAGGTATAGAATTTCAAACTCATTGAGATAGATAATAGAATATTAATATCAGTTGCCAAATACATATGGACTGGACATTGGGAACATCTGTTATATTTTATAATTTTGATAATTTGGCCTAATTGTACTTATTGTTTTGTATTGTATTCATTCTTATAAGAAAAAGAGCCTTTTATTGGACTAGAAAGGGGAAAAGATAAACCTTAAATTAAAAAAAAAAAAAAAACGTAGATAGGAGGGTGAGGGGAAAGAGGGTTGGAGGGAAGGACCAGGATGGGGAGAAAGGAGGGAATTGTGTTTAAGATGAAACTTGAAGGAATAAATAAATGTTGAAAAAAATTTAATCCCTTCACTTTAATTGTTTTCTAAATTAAAAGTTAGATATGAACACATTATTGTTCCCTCACTGTTAAGAAATTCAAGTCTACATACTTAAAGAAAGTATAAAAACCTGCCTTGTTGATTACAATTTATTTTCTAAAATTAATGATAATTTTTAATGTACTTTTAGTTTCATTGCCTATGTACCTTACCAAATGTCCAAATGATGCACACAAAACCATCATGATGATATTCTTAGTTTACTTTTCTTTACTCTCCTCTCAGTGGGTATTTTTATAATAATATATTTTTAAATTTTTAATTAAAATACAATCACATCACTTCCCCCTTTCTTTTTCTCCATTAAAACCTTTCCATATCCCCTCCCTACAAATTTTCCCATATACTCTTCATTGCCTGTCAAGTTGATGATATACTTTTCTTTTATTACTATATTTTACACACATGCACACACACAACAACAACAATAACATGCATATGTTTGTATATGCTACTGAGTCTGCTTAACATTGTTTTTCTGGAAATGATTTCCAGCCTGACCCTAAGCACTGGATAACCAATTGTTATCCTTATACCTTGGTGTGACTAATTTTCCTCTCTCAGAAGTCAATGATTTGCTCCTAGTCCTTTGTCTAGATTAGTGCATTGGAAATTTTCCTCTTCTATAATAGAGTGTCTGTTGGTATTGTCCTTGTTCATGTCTTGTTTAGTTTACGCAGCCATATTTTGAGGGATCATAAGTATAATTTATCTTCCCATTAACTGATAAAAGACACTATCTTAGAACAGACTTCCTGTTGCTATGGCTGTTAAAATATTTCTGCCCCACCTTTTGTGATGTTCTCTGAGTATTTTGTATGTGAGTTATATTGTAGGTATATCCATGAAAACTGGGATCCCCATGATCAGTTCATTACTACATTATGAACAGTTGTTTTCTGTGATGAATTGTTTGCTGAAAAGAAAAACTTCTTTGATGTGGGGTGAAAGCTATTCTCACCTGTACCTAGAAGGATGTATGTTAGAATGCAGTCTGAAATTAGACTTACCTATTGAAGTGTCAACAATAGCGATCCATAACCACACTACAATAAAGTATTTGGTTGGGTATCTAGTATCAGACATGATTTCATTGAAGCAGCTAGTTCAATTATCTATTTATTACCACCAAGATATGAGGTCTGCTTTTAGAATATCTTGCCATGCCAGTCATCATTATGGTTCATAGATGTCACAACAGGATAGGACTTTGATAGCTTCCCTCTAGTGGCATTGTGTATAACACCTTTAGTTACTAGGAAAGATAGACTGCCAGAAGGAACCTTTAGATTAGATGTAGCTTGAAGCATCAAGTCATGTGTCCAAAGTATTGTGTCTTTAGCAATAGAGGCTTTTCTTCAACTATAATAAAAATAGCCTATGATGTTTGGGGAGTGACTAGAACTCACCTTACCAACAACTCAAAGAGAAACTTTGTAGTTTAGAAAATGGGAAGTTCTTAATATGATGTATGGCCCTTGTGAGGGACTTTGTTAGCCCACAAGGCTTAACTTCATTTAATTTATTGAATAAATGTAAAATAATATAATTCCTCTAAAGTCTCTCTCCATATATTCCCCTCTTTCTCACCAGTATCTTTCCATTACCATACATGTGAATTTCTACATGTTCATATATGCATATATAAAATGAAATATGCATATGAATTATTATACCCATAAGAAAATGAGACTTTTATTTTTTAGGTACCACTCCACAAAAATAACTATATGTTTCTTTTAATTGTAGCAATGTCTTTGCTACAATTAATAAGTTTGCTACAAGCAACTTTTAAAGGTCATTCTTATTTGTAAACTTAGGTTGATTTCAGAAGTTTCCATTAATAATGTTACTACTCTACATGTCCACAGTTTTGTTCCTGTGCAAATATTCTAAAGTATCATTGGGCATCTGTACCCAGGGATTACACATCCACTAATTCAATGACCATAAATCAGAAACACTCAAGAAACAGAATTGCATTTGTATATAGCAGCTGCAGATTTTTTTTTTTTTTTTGTCACTGTTACATTAGCAGTATAAGAACCAATCTCACAGAACTTGCTCTTACTACATTAAGCAATCTGGGGTTGATTGAAAGGATCCTAAAAGAGGTGCATAATTTACATGAAAATACTACACATTCCATGAGGGATTTTGCTATGCTTATAACAATGTTCAGCAATAATTTATTTTATAAATGTGTAATAAATAAGAGAATTATTACTGCTGAGTATATGAAGCCTGAGTTCTAATAAGCCAAAGGTAAGTAATAAAAAATTGACAGTTGATAGAAAACCTCATGAAACAAAAAATGTATATGTAAATATACAAAGGTAAATAGATTCATAGATAAAATACATTAAATGGTTCAGTATATAATATAAAGCTGGAGCTATATCATAGTAACTAGACAAAGGAGAGACTGTAAACTCTTGATGCCACTGCAATGTGCTTTGCATTTGGGCATTTTTTTCCCATAAAAATAAAACCTCACTATCAATATATGAAGTCAGTGCCAACTATTGTGTCTTTAAAAGAGATTTCAAAATTTTTCATAGCTTTTGAAACTTTCCATTCTTAAAAACTAAAATTTATCAAAATTTAAATTTGTTCAACACATATGTGTTAACACACTTGGGAAATGTAAAATTATTAATTTTGCATAATAGTACTCTTTGATATTACAAACATATGGATTCTTTACAGACAGGCTTCACTACATTTTATTTAGATGACTTAATTGTCTTGCTTTGTAAAAAATGCCAATAACAAAATCTCTTCCACAATCTGAAGTACAGCTTTGAGCTTTAATCTTCCGAAAGCAATGGTAAAAAGTAAAATAACTACACTTAAGGTAAAATATTCTCTTGCTTCTACTGTTTTTCAATCTTGTGAAAAATCTATTTATATTTCCCTGTACAACTGAATCCCAACCTCATCTCTAAGGCAAAGTGAAGTGTGTGCTATCAACTATGATGACCACCTTTGGTTCTGACTTTGAATGTAAATAAACTATAAGGAAAAGGAACTAAGGCAGAAAACAAAATCCTAGAGTACATTTTTAAATGGAGAAAAGACACAGTAAATGTCAGAAACACCTCAGCTTTAGAGTTTCTCTTACTGAATCTTCTTATATCTGCCTTTGATGTTGTGACAATAGGCAATAACTTACATGGGAGACTTGGTAGCTCAACATTTGCTTGGTTTGCTTTGGGATGCATATGCCACTGCATTTTATTTATCAGAAATATCTAGAAGGTGAGGTCATTCATAAAAGCAATTTCCGACATTCAAGTTTTTCTCCCACTGCTGATGTCACTAAATGGAATTCATTTTTTACCTTTGAACCCTAAAACTGATTTTCTGCGTGAGTTTTATCTATACTTCTGAAAGACAAATATCATTTTGTACTTGGTGTAAGGAAGACATTAGATTTAGCCACAATTCTTCTATAAATGTCATCAATATATTGCACAATTTAACTTAATCTAGTCTATCATTTATTTCTCTTGTGAAGTCAAGATCGGCTTCCTTTATCACATCCCCATGGGGAAAAAAAAAATTAAAAAAAAAAAAAACAGCCTGACAAAACCAATGTAGGGGATGAAGGGATTTATTTTACCTTACAAATTATAGTCCATCATTGGAGGTAGTCTGGGTAGAAATGAAATAAGAACTTGAAATAGAAAGTATGCAGGAACACTGCTTCTAATGGCTGGCTTGCTTGAAGACTCATGCAAAGCTAATTTTCGTACACAATCCAAGATCATCTGCTCAGGGTGGACCTAGCCCTCCAACATCAAGAAACAATCAAGGCAGTTTCCCACAGACAAGCCTTCGGGGCAGCTGACCTGGGTGTTCCCTGGATTGACTCTCCTATCTTTCTCAGGTGACTTTAGATTGGGTCAAGCTGCAATCACAACCAATCAGGACACCAATTTAGCAAAAGCCAGTCACCACAATCTCAAGAAATACAGGACCAGGCCTCTTTATAAGGGAAGGCCATGGAGCCTGAAGCCAGATTGGACCTTCAAGGATGTTCCCAATTTGAATACAAAAGAACTGCTGCTGAGGACTTCACCCACAGACCTGAGAGGAGTGATATTTATGGATATTTCGAGCCATTCAGATTCATCATGGCTTTTATGTGGTGATGGCTGCCCACTGATAGTCAGAATACAGCACTGTAATTTCTTGTTACTTGTCTGCCTTCTAGTAAGACAAGTTGAAGGCCAGTCTTATTCTAAGTAGGGGCTCCGCAGATCCTTTCAAAGGGGGCTTCTGTAGTTTCCTTAAGTAGGGACAGACTTAGCATTGCTGACTGAGGACCGTCTTGCAGTGGCTAAATGTTCTGAAATCTACACCACAGACACCACTGACAAGAGGAGAAAGCAGACTCCTCCAGCCTCCAGCCCTTCCCTGCCATGACTAAGAAGTCACATCAAATAAAAACTTACTGTGAAAAAAAAAAAAAAAGAAAAAACAAAAGGAGAATGTGTTTGTCAGGGTGTCTGCAAAGAATAAGCAGTTAATGAGTTTACTGTTACTATTGTGTTGGTATTTCGGAAATGATGTACACCATATCTTATAATGGGGATGTGTAATAAAAATGCATATTCTTATAAACTGTTCTCTATATCTTTCAGTGACTCCACCACCAAACATACCTCAGACACTGTGTACATACAGAACAACAATTTTCAATAATATAGTCAGGAAATTGGTGTGATAACCTAAGTCAGTTTTTATTGTTTTCATTTCTTTTTTTAATAATTTATTTTTTATTTCTTCAAGTTACATCTCAATCACAATCCCCTCCCTACTCCCCCCTCCAGTCCCAGCCTTCCACCCTCCTCCCCCTCAACCCCCCAACCTCTTCCCTTCTTTTTTTTTTGTTTAAGGTATTTCTTTTCCCCCAACAGCTCTCCCTTTCAGTCCAAAAAATGGTTCTTTTTTTTATAACTATAAATACAATACAAAACAACAGAAATAAATGGGCCACAATTATAAGAGTTATATGGCTTAGCATACATTCCCAATGTCCAGTCCATATGTATTTGGCACCTGACTTTAACATTCTACTATCTAACCATCTCCATGAGTTTAAAGTTCTATATCTAACTCAGCTTTCATACTAACTTGCCTCATAATTTTAAAAATATCTTCTTAGATCCAGAACACCCCCTTGATTCCTAAACAACTCAAAATTTAACTATGAGACTCTAGCTATCTATTCTTCAACCACCTCAGAGGCCTGAGAGGGATAAATATATCTGATTATATAGGAAGTGCAGGGCCTGCAGCTTCCAAAACTAAAAAATGACAAACCAGTGGCTGCCTTATAGGAAGGGACTGTAAACAATAATAAACAGCACTTCAGTGGGTGTGTCTATTTTTCTCATCACAAGAATAACAGACAAATAAGGATTCTATAGGCATTTTTGTTATGGTGTTGTTTGTTTTTCTTTGTATAAATTAGTGTTTTACATGGGAAAATAGTAACAAAACAAAAAAGTATGAAGTAAAAATAAACGTGCACTGGTAGGATGTGGGGTAGGAAGAAATACACAGTTGTATGGGAAAATTAGAGCTAACTAGAGAAAAACACAATAGAATTTCCATAAGATTGTTTTTCAATAAATTTCCTGTCATTCATCTTAAGGCACCACAAGGAGGTATAGTAGAAAAGACATATGTCCATGCAACTATGCAACTTTTATTCTCTTAGAAACATGTGTGAAAAATTTCCAATGTTGTCTTCTTTTTAAAATATCATTTACTTTTGATGTCAGTGTATTAAAGTCCTTTTTAGATTTTATAATTGTCAAAGGCTACCCAACTGCTTTGATTTTTGGAGACATTCACAAAATAAAAGAATAATGTGGTCTAGGAAACTGTTCTGGATTCATAATTCAAGATGGTAAAAAATTATAATCAAATTAATTATTATAGCAAACTTGTGAAATAATGTGTTTATTACTACTACTGTTATTTTCCAATTTCAAAGTGGTAATAGCAAGCCAATAACCAATAAACATAGTTTATAAATGACAACAGTAGAACATAAGGAGCTTTTCACTGGGAAGCTACTTTCATTGTATTGTGGAAAGAAAAAGTATTATGTATTTGTGCGTAACTGCTGCTCAAAGAAAATACAGCACACTTGACTGCAACTTTCTTTTCTGCGTATGATGAGATTTCTGATGGCAAAGTGACATCTGTCAATCCCCAAGTAATCTAAAGACTTACACTCCTACAGAATCCACTAGTCTCTTCCTGGTGGATCCAGAGTGCCCCAACCCTGCCTGTCATGCTGTGCTGGGTAGTCTATATTGAAAAGAAGAAGGAAATGTGTGAAAACGCCCTCTGGTCTTCTGTCACTGATTACTCACCCTGAAATAAGAATAGAAAAAAAAAAAAAGGTGAACACATATGAACCACAACAACATACTCCTGTCTTCCCAGAGACCTCTGGGTGAAAAGGTGTCATTTCTGCCATATTGTCAATCTATAATAACAGCAACCTCTTTCTGCCTTCATAGTCTAATGGTCAGAAATATCACCTGACTATTTTTTTAAATACATTTTAGAACCTGATCGCTGCCTCCCCTCCTCTCCACTCTGTTACCTCCTTCCACCCTCCTATCCATTTCTGCCCCATCCTTCTTCTTAGAAGGGGACCCACCCCTCCCAGTAGCAACTCATTGATTCCAGACATTGCAACAACACTAAAGGGAAGTGATCTGCAACCAGACAACAGAGTCCTTGTCAAAAGACAGCTTCCTCTCCACTTGCTAGGGTCCTAGGTCCAGTCCATGCATATTTTTGTTGTTGTTGTTGTTTAGTTTTGTTTTTGTTTGTTTTTGCTTTTGTTTTTTTTTTTTCTGGGATTTTTTAATTTTTGTTTTGGTTTGGTTTTGGTTGGTGCTTCGGTCTCTAAGCACACATGGACCTAGGTTAGTTGTCTGTGTTGTTCTTCTAGATTTCTAATCCCCTCCATGTCTCTCTGTTCTCCTCTTCACTAGTCTATCAAACACCCTGAGTTCTAACTAATGTTTGAGTGAAGGTCTCAGTATCTGCTTTATCCTATGCTGGGTAGAGCCTCTCAGAGGACAGTTATGCTAGACTCCTGTCTTCCAGTATCAATAATAATTGAAATCAGGTATGGTGGATCTTCCAGAAGTTTTTTATTTACAGGAGAGATTTAGCTATTCCAGGTTGGTTTTTTCTTTGTTTGTTTGGTTGGTTTTGTTTTTTTGTTTTTCCATATGAAGTTGAGAATTGTTCTTTCAATGTCTATAAAGAATTGTGTTGGTATTTTGATGGGAAATAAATTGATTCTACATATTGCTTTTGGTAGGATGGGCATTTTTACTATGTTGATCCTATTGATCCATGTGCTTCAGAGATCTTTCATTTTCTGATATTTTCTTCAATTACTTTCTTCATGAACTTGAAGTTCTTGTTATACAGGACTTTCACATGCTTGGTTAGAGTTACCTCCAAGGTATTTTATATTATTTGTGGCTATTGTGGAGAATGTTGTTTCTCTGATTTTCTCAGCATGTTTATTGTTTGTATAAAAAAAGTGCTACTGATTTTTTTAGTTAATTTTGTATCCAGCCACTTTGCTAAAAATGTTTATCAGCTGTATGAGTTGTCTGGTAGAAATTTTGGGGTCACATAAATTTTATTTCTAATGAAGAGAATTCTGACTACATGATGTGCATAGAGATTCTGATTTGAACTTTGGACAAAATTAGTCAAAACTCACTAGTTGGGTAATTCCATTTACACTTTGAAAATCACATTCTAAGAGACTCCTTCACATAATTTTATCATATTTTCTAAAATATCATTTCATTTTTTTTCAGATTATAGTTATATCATTCTCCTTTTCTATTTTCTCCCTACAAAACCATAGTCCAATTTTCCTTTCATTGCTCTTTTTCAAATTCATGGTCTCTTTTATCATTAATCGTTATTACATAAATATATGTATATGTATGTATTTTGTACATGAGCAGTAGGTTTGTATGAACATGCAGAGTCATACATATTTATTTTACTGAAGTCTGTGATCACACAGATTGCTGTTTGTAGTTGTCTATATTTTGATAATATTTGCAAGTGCTTTCCTGAGGAAATAATTTGCAGGGATTCAGCAGGACATCCATTTTGAAATGGTTTATTAAAAAAATGGAGGAGGGGACTTTCATAGTCCATTAACTTTAATAAATTCAATGAATATCATCTCACCTCGTGGAGAGTCATAATAAAAATGTATCCAACATTCTATGAGCAGCCTTGGAGGCATTGGATCCGATTATTTAGTTCAATGATTCCAAAACATACTTGATTACAGATCACCTTTTTATGTCAATCTTATTTACTCATTTTATGAACATGTCCTTTGGAGGTCAGAACTCAATTATGATGCTAAAAAGAAGTTAAGCTAAGTTCCCAAGCAACCACACCTTCACATGGAAAATAGAGTCAATATTAGGTTGCACTAGCTTAGCTTCATGAGAAAAGAGATTTAAACGGAATTTTAAGAAATATCAATTGTTAAAATTAAAAATAGATGTGACAGAATTTAAGGGTGGAAAGGATGAGAAGATTTCCACAGTTTGATGAATTATGCAAGAGTACAATGTCTAGCTTTAGGAAGGTAGAAGTTATGAAGCATAGCTTAGTCTGACTGAATTCAGTAAGAATGACATCAAACTCAGTTTCTTCAGGGACAGGCACCAACATGCTTATAGATGATTGATATGATTTTGTAAATAAAATAAATAAACAAAAGTTATATCCAGCAAAATTATCAACATGGGCAAGTGTCAGTATAGAACCCATGTTTTTTTCACAGCTACTGCCATGGCTTTACGATGGAGACAACAACTTCCATTCTTCCCCAACTATCCACACCCTACTTCCCACCCAGGAGCTAAAGAGACTGTGCTAAGATGGAAATTCCATTGTGTCATTTCTTTGCTTAAAAAGTCTTCCAAATACATTACAGCATCAATCTTCAGCCATTTGGACCCATTTCTCTGACAGACATTAATTGTAGAGCAGGAATTATGAAGAACTTGCCTACCCTGTCTTGGCAGAGCTAGGCTGTCGACTTACCTGCTTCCAAGTTTTGTCCTTTTTGGACAGCAGTCTGTCTACAGTTGAAGCAAGGAGTTTTTCTTGCCAAGAGAATGGCTTACCACCAATTCAATCATCTTCCTCTGGAGATTCTTCGATGCTCATCTTCTATTTGGAGTAGAATAGGGGGTGCTGTCAGGGGCTGACATGTCTCGATATCAAAAAATCTTAAGTTAAGAAAACATCTTTGACTATGAGACTCTAGCTGTCTATTCTTCAACCACCTCAGAGACCTGAGAGGGATAAATATATTTGCTTATATAGGAA
>CAJQZJ010000753.1:2699941-2800924 GCA_907164525.1 Lophiomys imhausi | reverse complement strand
TTTTTTTTTTTTTTTTTTTTTTACTTTATTTTTTATTTCTTCAAGTTACATCTCAATTGAAATCCCCTCCCTACCCCGCCTCCAGTCCCACCCTCCCACCCTCTTCCGCCTCAACCCACCCCTCCCCTTCCTTTTTTTTTAAGTTTAAGATATATCTTTTCCCCCCAACAGCTCCCCCTTTCAGTCCAACAAATGGCTCTTACTCTTATAATAATAAATACAATACAAAACAACAGAGGTAATTAGGCCAAAATTATGAGAGTTATATGGCTTGGCATACAATCCCAATGTCCAGTCTATATGTATTTGGCACCTGACTTCAACATTCTACTGTCGATCTATCTCCATGAGTTTAAAGTTCTATATCCAACTCAACTTTCATCCCAATTTAAAAAGCATCTTCTTAGAACACCCTCTTGATTCCCAAACAACTCAAAATTTAACTATGAGACTCTAGCTATCTATTCTTCAACCACCTCAGAGACCTGAGAGGGACAAATATATCTGATTATATAGGAAGTGCAAGGCTGCAGCTTCCCAATCTAAGAAATGACATACCAGTGGCTGCCTGGACAGCTCCCATTTTCTCTCCATACATTACAGCATCAATCTTCAGTCCTTTGACCCCATTTCTCTGACAGACATTGATTGTAGAGCAGGGGTTATGAAGGACTCTCCTACCCTGTCTTGGCAGAGCTAGGCTGTCGACTTACCTGCTTCCAAGTTTTGTCCTTTTTGGACAGCAGTCTGTCTACAGTTGAAGCAAGGGGTTTTTCCTACCCTGTCTTGGCAGAGTTAGGCTGTCGATTTCCCCGCTACCAAGTTTTGTCCTTTTTGGACAGCAGTCTGTCTGCAGTTGGTGCAAGGGGTTTTTTCATGCCAAGAGAAAGGCTTGCCACCAATTCAACCATCTTACAGTGGAGGTTCTTCGATGCTTATCCTCTACTTGGAGTAGAATAGGGTTGCCGTCAGGCGCTGATATGTCTTGATATAAAAAAAAATCTTGATTTAAGATAACATCTTTGAATGCCATATTCTGCAGATCTCAAGGGGTTTTTGAAGATGCCCTATCCATCTCTTGTATTTAGATAAGCAAATGTTGCTTGTCTCTTAGCAACTTGATTACTGGGTAGTTTAGAGAATATCTGTGATAGACTGTCATAGTAGCCAACAAAGAGACATGTTTGCATGACTAGGAGTTTGTTTTAACTATCCTAGACCGTTTTAGACGGTTGGTATCAAGAGGTCAGAGCTTCACATTTTATTTTTAAGTATCTCTAGGTATGATACCATTGGGAAGCATTACCTTTAAATTTGTATCAATATACAAAGATCTATTCAATTGTGGTTAAATATACTCTAATTATGTATCAATATACCAAGATCAATGCCTATGTAGCCCAATATAATCTTAATATTACGTCCATATGGAAGGGTCAATACCATTGTGGCCAACTATAATCTTAATTTTGTATCAATATACAAAGATCAATACCGGTGTAATCCAATACAATCTTATTTTTGCACAATAAACAATGGTCAATACCACTTTAGCCAAATAAACTACTAATTTTGTATCAATATACAAAGGTATAAGGGCATATTCAATAATCTGCCCCTTCTTCCTGGACCTTCCTGTGCTATGTCTATATCTCATTTTTCTCAAGCCCATGCACTCCTGCATAGGAGAGGAAGAAGGATACAGAAAAGGAAAAGTAGGAATTCCCTGGGGCTACCCTCCAAAACCCATTAAGACAGGACCATTTATCAGCTTGTAGACTCTTCCCCTACAAAACAGAGTTTTCAGTTATCCTTCAAATAACCAAAAAGATGGGCGGAGAAACACCCTCCCCACCCTCTGGGCATGGGACGTCGCTCTCTTAAAGTGACTTCCTGCTGATTTGGGTCGTAGTAGACCTGTTTGGGGCCCCAACCCAAATGGGAAAAATGATTAAAAATGTTAGTACACTCCTTTTATGTTCAGTCCTTCTGTTCTCAGCTGTTTAGATGACCTAAGGGGTTTGTAGGCAGAAGCTGGTCTTGCAGGCTTCACTGAGGTTCCGGCCGGGGCACTGTGTAGAGCTGAACGGTCCCAGTGACACTGGATTGCAGTGGTGGTTGCAGGCACCCGATGGAGACAGCTATTGAGGAAGTCTGCCAGGCAGAATCAACTGTGTCACTCATCCTCCTTGGTGCCTGATTCTGCTCTCTGCTGAGGATTCCGCTGTCCGCTGTCCCGGGGCTCCCCTAATGGACACTTCGAAATGGGAGTTCCCAATCCCGCGTTTAGTGGCCTCCGTGTCTGTGAGAGATGGGGAGAGCCTTGCCCTGGGACTTTTAACAGTCCCTTGGGAGCTGTGAGTGTTCCGGGGGGGGTCTAGCCCCTCCGGTTTTTGCACAGTGCCCAATATCTCTGTGTTTTTTATGGCTCTTTTTTCCCGCGTTCAGAATGCGTCAGTGTAGGTCGCCACCATCTTCCCCCTCCGTAGGAATCTTTTCTTATTGAAACCTTCACTTTCAATCCTTGAGAAAATCCTATTGGGATTTATTTCAGAAAACATCTTAAAATGCCCCCATATTTCTCAATGTCTTTCCTATTACTGTTGTAGGAGCCTTTGTTATCCTTACTCAAACTTCTGTAATATATGTAGCTTTTCACCCTGTACCAGTCTTAACTCTTGCAATTAATTTTATATGTACTGCTTATTATAAACCTGAAGAAATAAAGAAGAGGTCAGTAACATTTCACATTTATATCTTAGAAAATTTATATTACAAAGAGAATAAAACCCAACAATGTTATCTGGAGTGGCAAGACCCTCATTCTTGACTCCTGTCTGAACCTCCAAGTTCAATTTCAAATAGTATTTCCCTTACTCTATAAATCCAATGCCTCCCCAATACTATTTGAAAACTAACTGAAGCTGTTCTGTTCCTGTACCCCATGTAGATAGGAAAACCATATTTCCTTAAAGTTTTCCTTTGAGCTTGGAGAGAGTTAGTAATACTCTCATCACCAGTTGTGGTGGATTGTACAGGTATGGTCCTCATAGACTCATCTGTTTAAATGCTTGGTCTTCAGGGAGTGGCACTATTAGCACATATGGCCTTGATGGAGAAGGCATAGCCTTGTTGGAGGAAGTGTGTCATTGTGGGGTTGGACTTTGAGCTTTGCTATACTCAAGCTATACTCAATGGGGCACACTGACTCTCCTTGCCACACTCAGATCAAGGTGTAGAACTCCCAGCTCCATCTCCAGAACCATGTCCGCCTGCATGTTTCCATGTTGATAGTGGACTCAGTCTCTGTAACTGTAAGCCATCCTCCAAGTAAATGTTTTATTTTACAATTGTTACCATGGTCTTAGTGTCTACACACAGCAATAAAACCCTAACTAAGAAGCCAGTTAATAGTAAAACAGTACCATTGACCTAAGTTTCCTAAATACTAAAATATTTCTTAGACAGCCATGCTTGTAGCTGTATACAAGTACAAAACATTTCTATAATCTACTCTGAAAGTACAACAACATTCTGTGAGCATTGCTGAAGCGAAATGTACCCTTACAGTTGTTTCATGTAACTGTGATTCTCCCCAATGGGTGAATATAGAATCACTAATAGATCATGCTTCAGCTACCATATCCAATTTAATGATGCTCATTTCTGTTGTCTGATGCACTTAAGTTGTAACATTACATGAGCAGTGTCCCAGTATGAGGCAGATCAGTTCTTTACACAGAATACTCCAAATGTCGCCAATGAATGCTAATTTTTATTATTAGTAATGTCAATATTTGACACATTGGCTAATAAAATAAGCCATGTATGATCTTAATGATGCTCACTAGCTAAGTGACTAGGAATTATCAAATAAAAAATAGTAACTATTTCTCAAATGTGGCTTTTCTAATGGCCACATAAGTAAGTGTTAATTTAACCCCCAATTTGGCATCTGATCCCTTCTTTCCTGGGGTGAAACTTAAACTACTAGAATTCTTACAATAAATCTCCTATACTAAATAAGCTACAAGTTGAATATATTTTAATTCCAAGGTCAGTTCTGGAATTCTGCACTGGTGTTCAGTCTGTTTGAGAACTGGTGAACATATCTTAAAATTCCTTACATGTTTGAGTAGTTTTCATTCTTTAGGCCTAATACTAAAATTTATGCTCTTTTTAGAGCCAAGATACCAAATGAATATAACCGAAATAGTGGAAAAAATGGCTACCAGAACTGAAATGATTTTGAGGGTTTCTATGTGCCAACTACCAGGCTTGTTAATGTTCATTCATTAATTTATTTAGTCTTCCTAACAAGTATATCAAGTAGGATGTTAGTCTTCATTTTATTGACAAGGAAAGAGAGCTGCAGTCTGTTGCCAATCAATATAACATAATAGGAAAATGCCAAGCTTTGAATCTAAAGAGTTATATCACATTACAAGATTCATCCTCTTTAGGGTTAACCAAACATGCCCAGACCCAGCATTCTTACCAGCACATTACCCCATTTATGTTTTTACTACTCTCTTAGGGGTTTTGCTTACTTAATAATTCCTCCTCATTTTTTTGTAGAAACTAGATTTTTGACAGGGACCACATCTCTGATCTTCATCATGATATCAAAGGATCTAGTACTCTTCCTAAACATATTAAGTGTTCTTAGTATAGCTTTTAGAAAAATAAGTGAGAGTGGTAGAACCCAGGTAACACATGCTCAGTTCTAGGATTTCATTGCCCAGTTTGTTCCATATTATAAGGAAAGTTACGAAGGTTGACATCACTAAGTCTCTATAACATTCTCCATTCTGTTTGTTTGTTTTGTTTTGTTTTTTTAACTTGGTATATAAGAGCCCACTTTGTTATCTAACAATGTTATGAAGAAAGAGATGCTAACTTTTCACCTATTCTCTGCACCATAACAGAATCAAAGCTTCTTCACTCAGGCTAACTTAAAACCCAACAGAAATTCTGCACCAGTTTAATATTAAGGAAAACATCCAAAATTCTTAGCACAGTATATTAAGTAGCATGGTAAATTAAATTATGAATTAAAATATTCCATACCTATGTTAGTTTTTCACGCTCAATTATGTTTGTATTCATATTTATGCACTGACACATTTATAAACACACACATACACACACACCACACACACACACACACAAACACACACATATATTTGACTTATCTCAAAACCATCATTCTGAATTCCACATTCATTGACAGGATGGTATAGAATTCTCTCAGAGGGTCTTTCCTCATTTTAAAACCTGCTTTTCCTTGTTTGACTAATGTGTAATTTGTATTTTAAGGCAGCACCCAGTGTGACTTCTTCAATCATAAACTCTTTCATATTATTCTCATTATATGTATGAGAACATAAAATAGAAAATAAATTCCTGGAAGAAGGATGAGTGAAGATTTAAAACAGTCTGCAGTACAGAAAAGGGTCTCCAGAAATAGCTAATGAATAAGTTTCATGAAAAACTTATAACCTCTGCTGCTAAAGAATTCCCATTCCTGACAATTATCAATGGAAAAAATGGTCTCCAGGGAAGGTGTGTGTAATTGCTGGATGCATTTTACATCCTTCATGGTTAAGAACTAATTATTTCACTGGTGATGTCAATATGGCATTCTCACCAGTCTAAAAATCCTCTGGCACTTGAAATACATGAGCACTGGAAGCTGTTGACAAGACTAGAAGGTGAGTCAACAGAACACGTTCCAAGTTGGCAAAGACAGAACCCAAGCATCCAAAGCTCCTAATTCAAGTTGAGTTTCTCATTAATCTAAATGTTAATGTAAACTTAAAATATGTCACATTGATTTGGAACTGTTTTATGTGAATATTGTATAATTGAGCTTTCTTACAACAGAATCTAAATGGACATACCTTCATAAAAACTTATTTCAATCAAGTGGAAACTTTACTATCATTTTTTCTCTCATTGCTTTCTTTTGTTTTATTTTGTTTTTTAAACAAACAAACAAAAAGACTTTAAGAAGCGGATAGCACGTAATCCCACTTATCCCTCACCTCCCCCTCAGACGTGCTCTCCACTGTTGCAAACCCTCCCAACAGAGATAAAAAAAAAATCTCACTGTGGAAGCTATAGTGTGCAAAATTGTGTCCCACAATATTACATTTTGCCTACAAATGTTCATCACAACGAATCCTGGTCTGGTACAAAGTGTCTGGGTTCAGCTACTTTGTCCATGCTGGAATGTCAATGGGACTGCTCCCAGATATCCTTTTGTTGCTCTGTGTCATAGAACTTGTAGTTTTGGAACTATAGAACTAGCTGTTCATGCATTCCAGCAGATTATCCATGGGGTAGATGTTGGGGTGGGCCAGTTCAAAGCCCTGGTTCTGGGTCTGCAACCCCAACAATTAGGGCTGGCTCTAATGTGCTGTCCAGACATGCTGCAAGGCCTATTCTGAGTCCAGCAGCATGTGATGGGGAGGGACAGCCTCCTGCTCCTGAGACCCCATTGGGTTCAGATCTCCTGTCTGCCACTGGTAGTCAGGGCAAAAGGCTAGGGGATCTCTCCCTAGCCAACACCACTGCAAGGCAGATAAAAGACAGGGCTGGTCCTCCCACATTCACACTCTCAGGGCCAGCTTACATACAACCCCCATATCCAAGGATAGTTGTACTGTGCTGCCCAGGCAAGGTGTAGGAACTGCTCTCCCAAGTGCTGCAGATGGTGAAGAACAGGGACTACTCTCCAGCTCTAAAGACCCCAGGACCAGGTCTCTCACCTGTTACAGATGATGAGGGGTAAGGGACATGAGGGTATCTCTCCATCATCCATGTCACCTTAGGGAAATGGGTGGTAAAACCAGCTCTCCCAGATCTCCTTGGGCCCAACTCTCTCACAACTCCCGAAATGTGCAGGGCCTACTCTTCTGCGTACTGAAGCTGGCTACAGACAGGGTCAGCTCTCCTGCTCTCAGTCCTCTAGGGAAAATTCCTCCATGATGCCCAGGTGAGGGGTGGGCCAATTCTGCACAGCTTTCAGACATCAACAGGATGCTGGGTGGTAGCAGACCAGGGATGTCCAACTGGCTTTGATGGTAATGGACCACTGCTCCTGCAGGACCCAGATATTGGTCCCTCGTGGCAGCTATGGCCAGGACCCCACAATGGAGCTATTGTAGTTATCACTGGCTACTCACATCAGATTGTTCCTTACTACCCTCAATTCTCCAGTTCTTCTTCTCTTCACTATGCCCTATTCCTTCTGTTTCTCTTTCTCTTCCTTTTCTCCACCACTTACTTTCTACTCTTAGTTGTGCCCAGGGTCTCTAAATATCTGGGCTCATCTCCACAGTGGTCTTAGGAGTGCTATGTGCATTGTGCATTATGGCACCTAGCAGGGGTCATTTCCAGCATGGTCTGACACTCAGGCACCAGGCTGTGTTCATCTCAGGCTAGCTCCCTGTCCAGGCCCCATAATACCAGTCTGGTGGTTGTCTAGGGCTCGTTTCTTTCCCTACTTTCCTGAGTGGCCATCTGCCTGTGTTCTGTAGTGACAGACAGGGTTCTTCTAGTCTCTGGCTTGTTTCCTGTCCTGTGAGCCCATCTGGGCTTGCCTGGTTTTGGACTACTAATCGTCACAGAGTAGCTTCTGTCTGGGCCACCTGGCACCAAACTGGTTGTGGTCTCAGGCTTGCTATTTTTCAGGAAATATTAGGCTACTAATCATTCAGATGTTCAAAGATCATAACACTGAATATAGACATAGCCTCTCTCTTCTCTGTGGTCTACTGCTGCACATGTGTTTCAGCAGCCACTTCTACAATGCCTCTGGGGCAGAGAATATTGATGACAATAATATGGAGTAGTTAGTAGTTACCCACACCCCCTTTTTTCCTGGGGAGAAAAAATAAAGTTGTCAAGACTGATTTCTTGAGTTCTTAGTGGTTGTTAAAAAGTAAATGATGTAGAAGTATTCCTAGTTTTCTGAGAAACTGGATTGATTTCCAATGTGGTTGTACAAGTCTCTACTCAACAGCAATGGAGAAGTGTTGCTTTTGATCCACATCCTTTCCAGCATGTGTTGTCACTTGAGTTTTTGATTTAAACCATCCTGTGGGGTATAAGATGGAATCTCAGAGTACTTTTGATTTGCATTTCCCTGATGACTAAGGACAATGAGCATTTCTTTAATTATTTCTCAGCCATTAAGAGATTCCTCTGTTGAGAATTCTTAGTTTAGCTCTGTACTCAAGTTTTTTTTGTTGTTTTTTTTTATAAATACTTTATTTTTTTTTCTTCAAGTTACATCTCAGTAACAAACCCCTCCCTATTCCCCCTTCCTAACCCGCCCTTCCACCCTCTTCCCTCCAGAGGTTTCCCCTTTCAGTCCAACAGCTGGTTCCTTCTCTTATAACAGTCAGTATTATACAAAACAATAGATATAAATATGCCACATTTATGAGAGTAAATTGGCCCAGTATACCTTCCCAATGTTCAGTTTATACCTATTTGGCCCCTGACTTTAACATTCTACTATCTACCCAACTCCATGAGTTTAAAGGTCTATATGTGACTCAACATTCATACTATCTTGCAACACACTTTTAAGAGTATCTTCTTAGATCTATAACACCCTCTTGATTCCTAAACAGTTCAAAATTTAACTATAAGATTCTATCTGTCTATTCTTCAACCACCTCAGAGACCTGAGAGGGATAAATATATTTGCTTATATAGGAAATGCAGAGCCTGCAGCTTCCAAAACTAAGAAAGAACATACCAATAACTGCCTGGACAGTTCCCATTTTCTCTCCATACATTCCAGCATCAATCTTCAGGCTTTGGGTCCTGTTTCTCTGACAGACATTTGTTGTAGTGCAGGGATTATGAAGGACTTACCTACCCTGTCTTGGCAGAGTTAGGCTGTCGTAGGGGAAGAGACTACAAGCTGATAAATGATCCTGTCTTAATGGGTTTTGGAGGTTAGCCCCAGGGAATTCCTACTTTTCCTTTTCTGTATCCTTCTTCCTCTCCTATGTAGGAGTGCATGGGCTTGAGAAAAATGAGATATAGTCATAGCACAGGAAGGTCCAAGAAGAAGGGGCAGATTATTGAATATGCCCTTATACCTTTGTATATTGATACAAAATTAGTAGGTTATTTGGCTAAAGTGGTATTGACCATTGTTTATGGTGCAAAAATAAGATTGTATTGGATTACATCGGTATTGATCTTTGTATATTGATACAAAATTAAGATTATAGTTGGCCACAATGGTATTGACCCTTGCATATGAACGTAATATTAAGATTATATTGGGCTACATAGGCATTGATCTTGGTATATTGATACATAATTAAGAGTATATTTAACCACAACTGAATAGATCTTTGTATATTGATACAAATTTAAAGATAGTGCTTCCCAATGGTATCATACCTAGAGATACTTAAAAATAAAAATGTGAAGCTCTGACCTCTTGATACCAACCGTCTAAAACGGTCTAGGATAGTTAAAACAAACTCCTAGTCATGCAAACATGTCTCTTTGTTAGCTACTATGATAGTCTATCACAGATATTCTCTAAACTACCCAGTAATCAAGTTGCTAAGAGACAAGCAACATTTGCTTATCTAAATACAAGAGATGGTTAGGGCATCTTCAAAAACCCCTAGAGATCTGCAGAATATGGCATTCAAAGATGTTATCTTAAATCAAGATTTTTTTTGATATCGAGACATATCAGCTCCTGACAGCACCCCCTATTCTACTCCAAGTAGAAGATAAGCATCGAAGAACCTCCACTGTAAGATGGTTGAATTAGTGGCAAGCCTTTCTCTTGGCATGAAAAAACCCCTTGCACCAACTGCAGACAGACTGCTGTCCAAAAATGTACTCAAGTTTTTAATTGGATTATTTGTTTTGTTAGTGCTTAATTTCTTGAGTTCTTTATATATTTTGGATATTAGCCCTGCAACAGATGTATGGCTCATAAAGATATTTTTCCATTCTATAGGCTGTTAATTTGTCCTATAAGCCATGTCCTTTGCCTTATAGAAGCTTTTCAGTTTCATGAGGTCCCATTTATTGAGTGTTGATCTTAGTGGCTCAGCTGCTGGTGTTCTGTTCAAGAAGTTGTCTCCTGTACCAATGCATTCAAAACTATCCCCAACTTACCCTTCTATTAGATTTAATATATCCAATTTTATTTTGAGGTCTTTGATCCACTTGTACTTGAGTTTTGTATAGGGTGACAGGTTTTCTGTTGTTTCTGTTGTAGTTCTACTTCAAGCTATACCACTTCTGGGCTTATCAAAATAAGTATGCCTCGCCAAACCACAAGGACATTTGCTCAACTATATTCATAGCAGTTTTATTCATAATAGACAGAAATTGAAAGCAACCCAGATGCCCCTCCCACTGATGGGTGGGAATCAGGTGTGAGGAGAGTGAGGATGGGGGTGAGAGGGCTGTCAGAGAGACTAGTAGTGGCATTAGGGCATCACTGGCACAAGCTGGAGACCAGGGATGGGAGAGGATCCTGAGAGGATGTTGGGGTGATACTAGCTGAGATTCCTAGCAGTAGGGGATACTTAAACTAAAGTGGCCACCTCCTGTAACCAGACAGGACTTCCAATGGAGGAAGAGGACACAAACCCACTCTCAAAACCCTAGATTCAAAATTTGTCTTTCCTACAAGATATGCAGGGATAAATGATGGAACAGAGATTGAGAGAATGACTAACCAAAGACTGGCCCACCTTGAGACCCACTTCATTGGAGAGACCCAACCACTGACACTACTAATGATATTCTGCTATCCTTGCAGATAGGAACTTAGCATAACTGTCATCTGAGAGGCTTCATCCAGAAGATAATGGAAACAGATGCAGAGACCAAATACAAACATTAGTCAGAAATCAGGGAGTCTTGTGGAAGAGTTAGTGAAAGGATCATGTGAACTGGAGGGGTGAAGGAGACCACAAGAAAAACTACATAGCAAACTATCCCGGGCCCATGGGCACTCACAGAGACTGAAGCACTAACCAAAGAACATGCATGACCTGGTCCTAGGTTCCCTACACATATGAAGCTGATGGGTTGCTTGGTCCTAAACTAGGTCCCCTAACAATTGGAGTGAGGGCTGTCACTGTTGCCTCCTACTGGATCCCATTTCCCTAGCAGGACTGCCTTGTCTTGCCTCAGTGAAAAAGGAGGCACTCAATCCAGATGCATATTGATATTCCAGAGTGGATTGGTCCAAGGGGTGCTGCGGGCAGGTATGGAGGAAGTGGGTGGGAGGATGAGACTGAGAGGAAAGGAGAGAGTGGGTTTGTGAATGAATGTAAATTAAACAAAAAAATTAATTAATTAAAAGAGTAAACAATAATTTTATTTTTGTTGGATTATATTTGTACATGTATACTAGGTTTTGTATATATATATACATATGCACATATACACATATGCATATATATACACACACATATATATATATATAAAATTGATGGAAAATGCAGTTTACAGTAGACATTATATTAGGTCAACATAAAATGAATTGTGATGATGGTAGTGATGATTATGATGGCAATAATGTGATCTGTATAATCTTTCCAAACACTAATGTGGTCAATGAACTTTATAAAATCTTTTTATTTTGGTACTAAACACGGCAGTGGAAGGGAATATGTCTCTTTCCATATTATAAATTAAGATACAGAAGTTAAAAGATTCTAAACCACTTCTCAAAGTTCTGAAGTAACCATTTTAAGACCAATGAAATTGAATACAGTGCCCAACTGAGGAGACTAGAAAGTGATTCAACATGTTGGGTCCAGGTGGAGCCATCATACTTCAGACTGCCAGGATGCAAAAAAATATCACGTAGGAAGTCACATGGGCTGTGCAGTCAATCACATCTGCCAGCTTTTGTCTTGGTTAGAAACTAAATTAAACTTTTATGCCTCAGTTTCTTTATCAACAAAATGCCAAACATAATTTAGTGGGTTTTTTTCCAGAAAACTAATAAGGTTTAATTTTAAACTGATATAGAGAGTTTGGTTGAGAGTCAGATGCATACAGTATGTTTCCATTGCCCTTCTTCATTTCAGCAACAGCAGGGAATAAATCTGATCAGTCAGTATGAAACTTCTCCTTGGGAATAATGATTTCAGCAAATATTCAGTTCTTAAATTTAGGAATCCATTCTCTTTGAGAAAGAAAAAATCATAAAATACCAATAGGATAGGCATCCTTTGTCAGCACTACTGTTAGAAGATTGGTGAGAGAACACTAAAATATCATGTCACTTCTGTAAGCTACTGTGACATTTCTATTTTTTTTTCAGGTATTTTTAGAGTTCCAACCTTTGTCCCTTATAAGCATGGTTAGACAGCTGAACTATTAATTGCCAATTATAAAAAGTATTTTAATTTTCTGAATAAAAAATCCAAATTTTGCTGGATTTTAACAGACAGATGGTTAATTGTTTTTTATGTTTTGTTTTTTATATTGGTATGTGAACCTCATGTCAATTGATTATAACCACCTTGGTACTATTTGTCCATAACTAATTTCACATAAAGAGCCAGTAGTTAGTTGCATGACTATAGTTTATAAAACCCTCTTCCTGCAGACATGAGAGTTTTGCACCAAAATTACTCGTAGCCATCATACCTACTATAACAAATCAAGTTCTTAAAAGTAAGTGAACTTGAGAGAAGGTTAGGACTCAGTGAGTCTTGTGTTTGTTTGTTTGTTTGTTCATTTCTGAGTCAGGGATTTATGTCTGACAGAGTGATCTCCTACTTTGTATGTACTCAAAGATGACCTTGAATTTTTAATTTTCCTGCTTCCATCCACTGACTATTAAGACTGCAAGTATACACTACCTCACATAGTTTATGGCATTCTAGAAATCAACCTTGGTGCTTCATCCATGAGAGAAAACACTCTAAAAATTGAGCTACATTTGTATGTATTTAGAATTATTTTGTGCTTTTTAAGCTATGCAATTACATCACTTCCCCCTTATTTTTTGTTCTTTCTGCTCCAGCTATGTTTGATGACATCTGTCTCCCAAGTTTAGCCATTAAAGTTTAACTATATCTTAGTCTATATACAATTTTGCAAAGGACCAAATCTTGTAGAACCCTATGGCATTCTTCAACCATTTGCAGACTCCATAAAATTATTCATTAAAGAAGCCCTCTGCCCAGCAGCAACCTCAATCCTTCTATTTATTCTAGCCCCCACTCTATCACTTACAATAGCCCTCATTCTCTGAACCCCTTTACCCATACCTCACCCTTTAATTAATCTAAACTTAAACATTTTATTTATTTTAGCCATATCAAGCCTTTCAATATACTATATCCTATGATCAGGATGAGAGTCAAACACAAAATACTCCCTATTTGTTGCTCTATGAGCAGTAGCCCAAACAATCTCCTATGAAGTCTCTCTAGCTATTATTCTATTATCAGTTCTTACAATAAATGGTTCTTTCTCCCTACAAAATATTATTACAACCCAAGAACCCATATGACTAGTTATTCCAGCTTGACCTCTAACCCTCATATGATTCATCTCAACTCTAGCAGAAAGTAACCGGGCCCCATTTGACCTAACAGAAAGAGAATCTGAATTAGTCTCGGGATTAAATGTAGAATATGCCGCTGGTCCATTTGCACTATTCTTTATGGTAGAGTATACTAATATTCTAATAAATGTTCTTTCATCTGTTATTTTCCTTGGTCCTCCCCATGCCAGTCTCTTACCAGAAATATGCACTTCCAATGTTACAATCAAGACACTCTTACTAACTGTTATCTTTTTATGAATGCGAGCATCATACCCATGATTCCAACTAATATGCCTTCTATGAAAAAACTTCCTTCTCCTGTCTCCTCTTCTTTAGCCATTATTTTATATATACATATATACAAATATACTTATTTATAGAACTTGCTGAGTATGTACAGTGTTACCTAGATGTATATATTGATGGGGCTGTGATTACTTCATTAGGTTTTGGATAACCAATGGGGTGCTTATAATTAAGGAAGACAAAAATCTCCCTCTCTCAGCAACTGTTACTTGTCTGTAGCTCATCATCTAGGATGGGTGCCCCATAAGAGTTCCCTTAACTACTTTGGGATATCAATTACTGTTGTAATTATTGTGGAATTGTTCAGCAAGCCACATGGTTGAGATTTCATGGATGTGGCTTCACTGTAATGGCTAGAAGGCACAATCTCAGAGAAGAATGCCAGTTCCTCTGGCTTATAAACTCTCCAAGCCTCTGTTATGAGATGTTTCTTGAACCTCAGGTAAAGTTGTTATGTTGCAGATGTATCCATACAGAATGGGTTCCCATTCTTATTTGCATTTTGACCAGTTGTGGTTTTCTATAAAGGTTTCCTGCTGCAGTAAAAAAATTAAAATAAAAAAAGAAGTTTCTTTGATGACTGGTCAGATCTGTACTCATTTGTAGTATAACAATAATTATTTACATTATCATTAATAATACTGTTTTAGGAAAGTAGAGGCAATGAGTTTTATTCTAAGATCCATGGCCTTAGTATAGCAATTTTGTACTAAAATTTCCTGCTAAAAGTAGAGAGTTTTAAGATTCAGTGAGGTTTGGATCCTCACTAATCTTAAAATAATTGTTGCATAATTATTGTATAGATAAAATTGTATCCAGTGAGTGTTTACTTCAATGCAATTTTTGTCTACTTTCTTTGTTCCTATACTAGACCAATAAATTATAATTTTAGTGTGGATTTCTGATATTTGTTTACATACTTACTTGGTTATTTACACAGGAAAATGTATTGGGATTGAACCTGAAGTTTTATATATGCTAGCCAAACATTCTACCACCAAATTACAGTCTCAGCCCTGAATTTCCAGTGTTTTAGCTCTGTTTAACTATTAGAGTTACAACCAACTGATAATTCCAGCTAAAATCAAAATAAAAGAGAAAGATGCCTCTCATATTTGTGCATAACTATTACTTATACAAAAATTTCCTCAGTAACATTCAGATAACATACTTCAAACAACAAAACTCACAGAATATTGACAAAGAAATGTAAGACTAATAAATTCAGGGATAAGTAAACTGGAAGAAAGGCACACACATAAATACATGTTACAGGATATATAATTATATGTAAGTATACATATAATTGCCTTATTTATTCATATGTATATTTACTAGTGACACAGCAATGAGCAAGGGATGTTCTGTCATTTCCAATTACAAAATTCTACTGAGAACGTGCAATAAGCAGGCATATCTAATCCTTAAGTTTTCCTCATCCATATATTGTAATTTAAAAGTATGATCTTATATTGTTCCCTCCAGGTATGAAGAAACATCACCAATAAGGATTCACAACATATATTTTATTTCTTTGGATTCTCTGAGGAAGAGAAAAGCCAGCTAGATACATTTTAAGGTAGGTTTAAGTTACTTGTTGTCTCTCTTCTTAAAGACTGGCATAGCGAGCTGTATAGATTAAGAACAAAATGAGGTTGGATATTTTTAAAGAACACACAAAGAGTGAACCAGTAAGCATTTGTAATAGAAACAGACTTTCTCATATTTAGTACCAACCTTGGGTAGACTTGCTTATCAGGTTTATAAAGTGCAGGGCAGCAGCAGGTTCTCTCATGATAGCAGTCTTCAAATTCTACAGCAGTGTACCAGAACTCCTTGCACCGCCCTGTGAGCAACCCACTGTAAAGGTCAAGAGAAAGTTAGTGAATTATTTTTAAAAAATGACAAAATCCTACCCCAGGAATCATCAAGTGAAATCAGAGATTCACTTATAATGACCAAGAAGAGAGAGAAAGACAGTAAGAAGGAAGGTAAAGTTGAAGAGATACTACAATAGAGTTGTGTTCACATGCAAAAAATAAAATAGGTCATAAATATTACTCTTTGTCATCAGCAAAGATTTGGGAGAGACCTAGAACAAAGTTGAAGGACAGTTACATAATTCCATCATAGTTTTCACCACTTGCTACCATATTAAGGGAAATTTGGGGGTTGCAGAGACAGCAGGGCACTGAGATATTTCCTCCTTTTAGAAATAAGCCTGGTCTCTGCCCACACTGTAACCAGCTTCCTGCTACAAGTAATTTCTTTTTTTGGTATTACTAAGGGCTTTCTCTGTTATTGTGCATCTGATGGCATCACAGTAGATCACAACCATCTTAACTATATTTTAAAAACCAAAAGTCCATTGAAGCTTTAAAAAAATTTTATTATACACAATTAAATTACTATTCAAACCATTTTTGAAGGAAATAGTTTATAAATAGAGTAAGTGACCCTAGTTAATTATTACTATACCAGTTTCCATGGGAATTTGAGGATCTTTTTAATAAGTCATATAAGAGCTTGGATTTTATTTGTATGTAAAAATGAATACAAGAAAGGGAATATATTGAAAATTGCAAAACAGAGAAATAAACTTGAAACAAAGCAAAATATAGCATGACTATAGGACTAGAACCAAGTAAAGGAGCTAGAGGGTGTGCCAGGTTGCAATGAGCACTTACCTAACACTGCCTCTAGGTCAGTTTCAAACTTCCTAATACTGTGACCCTTCATGCTGTGGTGAGCCTCAAAAGAACTACTTATTTCCTACCTCATAACTGTAATTTTGTTATTGTTATGAATCATAATGTAAATATCTGATAAACAGGATATCTGATATATGAACCCTAAAGTGGTCATGACACACAGGTTTAAACTCACTACTGTAGGATAAACAGGGCTTATTTATTTCATATCTGTATTTCTTTAAATGAGGCTAAAAACATTCAAGAAAAAGTTGACTTTACTTTTGGTCATTTGATTGAATTAAATTTTGACTTATACTCTTAATTGGGCTAAAATATCAGAAGACAAAAGTCTAATGGAAGGCATACTTGACATTTCATTACAGAAGAGCAAACACTTAATTTACTACTCCACTTAATTTATTACTCCATATTCAGGAGTAATAACTAATCATCATAATCAGATAAGTCTACTTTCAGGATATGGGATCTGCCTTTAATACAATTTTTGATACTTCATAACTGGAACTTTGCTATTGTTATGAATCATAACATAAATATGTGTTAAATAGGATATCTGATATGTGAACCCCAAAGGGGTTGCAACCCACAAGTTGAGAACCACTGCTCTAGGAGGTAGTGTTCACAGTATGTTACATGTAAACATGTGCATCAAATACATGTGTAGCATAAACAGCATAACTTGTTTTCCAAAAATGTGGTTACATGATCATTGGGGGATTCATTATTAGCAAAGTTTTCCTATGTATGTTCCAAGAATATAATATGGCTCTTAAATTGACCAGAATTTTATTTTTGACACTCAAACATGCACATATGAAAATAATTCCATATTTTTATGATATGATTAAAGCTATAAAAGATCATATCCTCCTTGTTGGTAATTACTCTACAAAGACATGGCCACTCATTTCAGAGACCTCTGCTCCTTTAGAGAACATAAACTTCTGATATTTGAAAAAGAATCCTGCTTTCTCATCCCCAGTCAATTCAAATATAAAGTAGAAACACTTTCTATTTAAAATGTATCACTACATTTATCAACAAGAAAAGGACCGTTTTGTAATCATGTTTATTTGTGCTGTATTGCTACAAAAAGACACCATGACCCACCCAGCGTACAAAACAAAGCATTCCATCTGGGGCTTGCTTATAGATTCAGATGGTTAGTCCATGATCATTATGGTGGCAGGTAGTCAGGCAGGCGTGTTGTTGAAGTAGTATTTAAAAGTTTACATCTCATCCACATGCAGTGGGTAGAGAGAGAAAGACTATACCTGGCATGGGCTTTTAAAATTTCAAAGTCCATTCCAAGTGTCACAGTTCCTCCAACTGGGTCATATCTCTAACCCTTCCTAAACAGTACACTAACCAACCATTTAAATATATGAGCCAATGAGGGCCATGTAGAGGTTAGATAAATTAGATTTAGAAAATATATAGGAGTTTCTGATACTGTCTCTTAATTCGGGGCCTGAAGAGCATTATCAGCATGAAGTCAGCAAAAACAGGAAAGACTTAATAGACTGAAAAACAAGGTTGAAGTCAGGAAAAACAGGAAAGACTCAATAGACTTGAAGAAACAAAGTATCTGGCCTGACATTGTTTTCAGCTGCTAAGTGGGCGGAGCCCAAATTAAGCTGAAACAGAGTTCCTCCTATTTAAGGACAGTGCATGGAGCCCAGAGAGAGAAGAGGCCCCTGATGCTAGAGAGCTCCAAGAGTCCTGCTGAAAAAAGTGCTGGCCATTGATGGCCAGCTCTCTCCCTGAAGCAGAAAGAAGCCGGTGAGCAAAGAAAGCCTGAGCAAGACACCAAAAGGCCAAGGACTGGACCCTGTGGCTCAGCTTTTGCCTGGAGGGGTTTGATCTGTCAGATCAGTGGCCTAGGGGAAACTGTGCCTGGCTTTAAGGACTGAGGCAGAGCAGCTGAGTTCCTGATTCAAAAGAAATAAGATGGCCTGCAGACAGCTGGGGTCTCCCACAGAGAAGAAAGCATGAAGCCTTATTTAAGGTGAGACTGCAATAACCAACTTACCCTGACGAACCTGCATCTGAGAGATCCAGAAGAAGGACTGCTAAGCGCGTTAAAGAATCTACAACAAAGACTGTGTTCCTGACGACTAAGGACCTGCCCCAGAGACTGTATCATTCTAAAAGGTTATAAAGTAGTTGTTATAATTATCAATAGGTTTAGTGGATAGGTTATAGGGGTTGTAGAAATTTATAGGATTAATAGTTAAGAAATTGTTGGTGTTTGTTATAAGTGAATTTAGTAATAAATAAATAAGTGATAAATAATAATTTAAAAGTTCGGTTACAGGTCATGCTGATAATGCTCTTCAGGCCCCGAATTAAGAGACAGTATCAGAAACTCCTATATATTTTCTAAATCTAATTTATCTAACCTCTACAGGGCCATTTTCAAACTACCACATTCCACTTCCTGGTCCTCATCAACTTGCATCTCTATCATAATGCAAAATGCATTCTGTACAACCTCAAATGTCCATATATTCCTTCACAATCATAAGACTATATAAAAGTCTAAAGTCCAAAATCTTTCCTGAGACTCAAGTTAGTCTCTTAAATGTAACCCCTATAAAACCAAAATGCAAACTATATATTTCCAATATACAATGGCACAGAATATACATGAACATTCCAAAAGGGAGGAGAGGAGCAACAGTGAGAAAATATTGGACCAAATTAAAACTGAAACCCAGCAGTGTAAACTCCAAATCCTATATCTCCATGCCTGGAGTTAAGTGGTTCTTCCTATCTCCCACTCCTTCCAGCTTTGTTGACTGCAGCACACTGCTCTCTCTTGATCTGGTTCCAGAACCTGACTACAGCACTTTTTGGCAGAAATCTGGCACCTTCAACTCCTTTGGGTTTCCAACACAGTCTAGGTTTCACTTTCACAACTTCATGCAACAGTCTCTCAGGGCTTCCCTGAAGAAACTTCTAGCCATATGTCCAGTCTCAGCAGCTTTTCTTAACCTTGACAAAAGATTTCACAACCCCTCTTCACCTGTATCTTTTTGATAAAACAGCCAGAATTACTTGGCTAAAACTGCTAAGTTCTGCTGCCTTCTAGGGTAGGAAACTGGTCTCTTCAAGACATACAGTCACACAGGCTTTGAATTGTTGATGGTTTTCTGTGTTGAATAAGCTTTAAATTTCACAAGTTTGAAGACTGGCTGTATGGGGTCTCGCCCTGATGGTGCCAGTTCTTTTATTATGTTTCACCTAAAGCCTTTCCTTAAACATCTCATCTCTTTGAGCATGGGACTTAGCTCAACATTAAACTTTCTGGTGCTCATTTTCTTCCTTTCTTTTTTTTCACATGGGATATTTTACTAATCAGTATTGAAATTCAAAGTATTTATAACCAATACATCAGGGCATTGACCTCCAAATAATTTCAATTTCCTCCTCAAACTGTACATCTTATAATACTTTTGCCCCGTGTGCTCTTATTCATTGTAGATCTGAAAGAGAATGATCACAAATAACCACATGACAAAGTCAATTCTAGGCTGTCTTTAGTTGAAAAATCTTCAATTTAGCCTCATGTAGCATTTTTGGATAAGAGAAGAAAGCAATCACTTTGTTGGGAAAATATCACAAGAATACTCTCTAGGGCAATTGCTAATATTCCTCCCACCTGAACCCTCTTCATATGAGTCTCCATAGTCCATATTGCTCTCAAATTACTGCCTTTTAACTACCTGCTAGAATTACCCCAAAGCCCCAATGGCAGCACTCAATCACTTTTCTTTTTTTTAATATTATTTATTACTTCAGGTTGCAATTCCATCACAGTGACCTTTTTCCGCCCCTCCCAGTCCCACCCACCCACCCTCCCACCCTCTATCCCCTATCCCTTCCATCACACTCCTCTGGAGTGGACATAACAGTTCCCCGCCCCAGTTCAGAAATCATATGAGGGCCAAGAGCCTCCTCATACACTGAGGGTCTACAAGGAAGCACCACTAGGGAAAAGTGTCTCATTGATAGGAAAAAGTCTTATGTTCATGTTCCCTTTGGTGCATTCCTTGTAGTATAGTTATCCTGTACTATATGGCTAAAATCTGATTATAAGTGAATAGATGCCATGTGCATCCTTCTGAGTCTGGGTTAGCTCACTCAAGATGAGCTTCTCTAGTTCCATCCATTTGGCTGCAAATTGCATACTTTCATTGTTTCTGATAGCTGAGTAATATTCCATTGTATAGATGTACCACAGTTTTTTAATCCATTCTTCGGTTGAAGGGCATCTGGGTTGTTTCCAGTTTCTAGCTATTACAAATAAGAAGTGAAATAAATGCAAAACAGCTTCTATACTGTTGGAATGTTTACAGAAATTTCCAAGGATATTTTACAAAAACTACTTATTAAAATCCAAATACATGAATAAAATATAACCACATACTTAAACAAGGACCATAGTGCTTCCCTGTGTGTTCTCCACAAGCATCAGTCTACAGTCTTATTACCTGTTTGGATTTCTGTTTAGTAGAAATCAGGCCTATCAATGCTGACACATTTTTTTCTTCCTAATAGATTTAGGATTATTCTGTTCTTAAAGACATTAAGTATAGACAGGGCAACAGATTAGAATGGGTTATGTTTCAAATAGCCATGTCAGCTTCCTGGTTCACATATATAAAGCAGACATTTACATGGGTGAATTGCAATGGCTGTTACTTTATGATTGACATTTTTATTTAGAAACAAATGGAATTCTGTTTATTTTGTGAATATATATTATCTATATATACATATATGTATAATATATATATATATATATATATATATATATATATATATATATATATATTAGAGTTCCCAATGTTTAAAGTGAAATAGGTAGGTTCAAGGGAAACAATAATATGCCCTACAGCCAGAAAGGGCAAAAAGGATATTTGCTATTATCATAACCATGGGATTGTTTTTCTTGATAGAGAAATGTGTAGTTTATTTTTCCTGGTCTGAGTTGTCTCTGAAATGTGGATGTACTGTTAGGATTTGAATTGTTATTAGAACTTATTCATAGAGATTTTGGTAATAGAACAAGTGTACCCACACTCCCATGACTTCGGTGGTGGTTAACAAATCATTCACCATAAATCTACTCAAGGAGCTTTTCAATCCTGTATGGCACCTCCTCCTTGCTCTTTAAATTAAATGCTGAATTCAAACATCCAGTGGCAGTGAGACTGTGGGGAAAGAACACTTGCATAAACTACTGTTGAGAGAATAATTGAACATAACCATTCTGGAGACAATATGGCAGGCTTAAAAAAAGTGCTTGCTTTTGACCTAATATTTCCTGTTAAAAGATCTTTCTGAAAGATCCCAATAGACAGGGATATGGTGAACCAGGGATATGTACATGGGCCTGGATAACATTCACAGGAAAAATAAAATGAAAAATAGATCAGTGGACACACAACTGAAAATGAATATTTATGTAAATGAATATGTATGTAAATTGGACATTATTCTAAGTAGTTACAATACATTGTAAAAAATCAATCTAAAAATAAAGAACATTTTATTATATGGTATGTGATCAAAATAAAACACTGAAACATTATTCATAATTATTCTACAACTTTAGATTTATAATCAGAGGAATGCATTGAAATAAATATTCATTTCAAAATTCTGACACAAATAATATGTGCAATAGCAACAATTTTATATATTTTATAAATTATGTATAATATGAATATATATGTAGAACATATATAAATAATTATATCAAGTATTTCTTTTAAACTTTCAATTTAAAATAGAGATTAAATAGACTTATAGGTACATAAATGGGAAAAAATAATATCAAGGCAAGAAAAATTCCTCAAATGATTTATTATTAATCTTTATATTAACACACACAAACACAAACATCAACATATTACTCCTTTTTTCATTATTATTTTTTTCTTTTTTTAATGTTTATTTATTACTTCAGGTTACATCTCCACCATAGTACCCTCTTTCCACCCCTCCCAGTCCCGGCCTCCCACATTCCATCCCATCTCCCTTCCATCCCACTCCTCTGGAGTGGAGTGTCCCTACATAACAGTCTCCCACCCCAGTTCAAGAGTCCATATAAGGGCCAAAAGCTTCCTCATACACTGGGGGCCTACAAGGCAGCACCACTGGGGCAAAATGTCTCATTAACAAGAAAAAATCTATGTTCATGTTCCCTTTGATACATTGGTTGTAGTACAGTTATCCTGTATTATATGGCTAAAATCCAATTAAAAGTGAATAGATGCCATGTGCATCCTTCTGAATCAGGGTTAGCTCACTCAAGATGAGCTTCTTTAATTCTATTCATTTGGCTGAAAATTGCATGATTTTGTTGTTTCTGATGGTTGAGTAGCATTCCATTGTGTAGATGTACCACAGGTTTTCTGTTTGTTTGTTTGTTTGTTTCTTTAATCCATTCCTCAGTTGAGGGACATCTGGGTTGTTTCCAGTTTCTAGCTATTACAAATAAGGCTGCTATGAACATAGATGAGGAAAGTTCCTTGTGATTTGGTGAGGAATCCTTTGGATGTATACCCAATGGTATGGCCTGGTCCCGAGGCAGAGCTATTCCAAGTTTTCTAAGTTATTGCCAGAATGACCTCCATAGTGGTTGCACAAGCCTGCACTCCCACCAGCAATGGAGAAGGGTTCCCCTTTCTGTATACCCTTGCCAGCATGTGCTGTCATGTGAGATTTTGATCTTAGCCATTCTGGCAGGTGTGAGATGGAATCTCAGTCATCTTGTGTTGCATTTCTCTGATGATTAAGGATGTTTAGCATTTCTTCAAGTGTCTCTGAGGCATTAGGAATTCCTCCTTTGTGAATTCTCTGTTTAGCTCTGTTCTCCATTTTTTGATTGGATTATTTGGTTTCTTGTCATTTAAGTTCTTTGTAAATTATGGATATTAGCCCTCTGTCAGATGTGGGATTGGTAAAGATCTTTTCCCAATCTGTAGGTTGCCATTTTGTTCGAATGACAGTGTCTTTTGCCTTACAGAAGCTTTTCAGTTTCATGAGGTCCCATTTAATGATTGTTGGTCTTAGAGCCTGAGCTGCTGGTGTTCTGTTCAGGAAGTTGTCACTTGTGCCAATGAATTTGAGGCCTTTCCCTACTTTCTCTTCTATTAGACTTAGTGTTTCAGGTTTATGTTAAGATTTTTGATCCACTTGGACTTAAGTTTTGTGTAGGGTGATAAGTATGGGTCTATAGCTGGGGGTAACTCTATCCACACAAGTGAAAGACCTGTATGACAAGAACTTCAAATCCTTGAAGAAAGAAATGGAAGACGACATCAGAAGATGAAAAAGTTCCCATGGTCATGCATAGGTAGGATCAACATAATAAAAATGGCCACCCTACCAAAAGCAATATACAGATTCAATGCAATTCCTATCAAAAGACCAACACAATTCTTTGCAGATCCAGATAAAACAATTCTTAGCTTCATATGGAATAACAAAAAACCCAGAATAGTTAAATCTATCTTGTACAATAAAAAACATCAGGAGGTATCAACATTCCAGATTTCAAGCTATACTACAAAGCAATAGTAATTAAAACAGCATAATACTGGTATAGAAACAGACCAGTTCATCATTAGAATCTAATAGAAGACCAAGAAATGAACCCACACACCTATGTTCACTTAATTTTGACAAAGAAGCCAAAACAATACAATGGAAGAAAGACAACAACTTCAGCAAATGGTGCTGGTCCAACTGGATGTCAACATGTAAAAGAATGCAAATAGTCCCGTTATCTCCTTTTAAAAATACATTTACATGTGTCTTTGTGTGTGTATGTGTATTTCAAAAGTCCATGTGAGGCCAAAGCTTGCTCTCTTGATCACCAGATGAAAATGTACGCTCAGTTACTGCTTTAGTGTTATGAATTCTCCCAAGCTCTCCACCACAATGACAATGTTCAAAACCTCTGAAACTGTAAGCCAGCCTCATTTAAACTCTTCTTAAGTAAAGAACAATTGTTTTGGCCATGGTTACTCTTCATAGCAACACAACAATCACTAAGAAAGGGAGCAAAGGCATCAAAATGATCTTACACACCAGCGGACCATGCATACTACAATACCAACTTGCCAGGCAAGAAGTGCAACTCTCTTGATTGAATTTTAGTCCTGCCCCACAGAAGAAAATTCATACTTGGCCCTGCAAATATGAACAAAGTCTTTGGCTAGGAAGATCATAGGCCTTGGGAGAACCTATTTTTGTTTTACTCACACCTTTTTAATGCATATTTTCCCACCACAGAAAAATTGGCCCTGTGAAATTACCATATTTTCCTGGAAAAGATTCGATTAATGACACCCAGAGCTAGTCCACAACTATCAAAATAACTTCTGCTTGTTTTCATAAATCACAGGACTGTGTGTTTTAACATCTAGAAACCACAGAAAGACATAGAGACAACTAATCTAAATAAACCCTTTGGATAAATTACAAATTGTACTAAGCAAAACAATATGCCATATAATGTCCTGGGCTATGGACTAAAGTGGCCTTTCAGGATGATAGAGAAGAAAGGGATAATATCTGCATTGTTCATCAGCATAGTGACATTTCTGCAGTGGTAGACATTGCATCACCGTGGGTGAGTGGATGAGTGACAGGGTAGCTACATTAAAGGCATTTCAATTGTTCAAGGCTGAACCCTACAAAAGGGAGGGTAGCTGTTCAACGGAGGTGACATGGTGTGGCTGTGAAAACCCTAAGCCTTTATATATTATAATTTTCAAAACTGAAAACAATTAAATGCTCAAGTAGATGCCTTTAATGTGCCATTTTATTCAGATACTGACACTATTCCTTTTTCAAGAATACGGACAGTATCATCACTGTCCATTAATGAGACAGGTGACTTTCCTGAGGTATCAATGGAGTCTTCCAGTACATAAGTCTAAGGAGTGAGCAGATTCCAACTCTCAGTTCTCTAATATTGAGTTTCATTTCAGCTTTGTGTGGATCTGTGCAGGTGTCATAAAAAGTTAATAAGTCCTTTTTGAAGTTTGAGTTCATCTTCTGATCATGAAGTTGACTTAATCTAGACACACCATGGCAGTTATATGAGAATAATGGCAGATTATAGAAACAGAGAGAACCTCCCTAAGCATATGGCTGAAATTTGGCTTCTTTAATTAAATTCTGTCATTGAACCACAGTTCCCTTTTCAGCTTAATTTCCCTTTATTTCAAGGTTAAAGACTTTGATAAATGGTAATTAACTGACATATTTGTTCAAGATGATTCAAATAGTATGTAGAATTAAGACTAAAAATTATACAAAAAAAAAAAAAACAAATACTCTATGGCTTTACCAGCTTTGGTTTTTATATAGGAGAAAAAACTACTTTTGTTTTGTGCATTATTTTGTGCTGTTTTATCTCTTGTGCTTTTTGTGACTAATATTGCCCAGGCTAGTCTTATACTCATTATATAGCTGAGGATGATGTTGAATTCCCTCTCTTCCTGCTTCTACGAATGAAATGATGGAATTAAAGGTGTGCATCATTACGTCCAGTTTATAGTAGAGTAATACAACAATAATAATTCAAAGAGATGATATCAAGTGGAGCCTAACAAGTATCTCACATAACTCAGAATTCTAGATTTTTGACATTTTTATAACAAAATATGGAGGTTGGAAAGTTAGAACTCCTTTGCTCAGTTTTCTTCTTCTGCCTACAGCGCAAGAATTGTATCTATGGTAAAGAAGAAGAGATAAATGAATCCAATGGCTTTGAAAAGGAAAACCATACAAAAGAATGCAGCATCATTTTGTAGGGGGTGAGAGGATATCCCATTTCCAAGCACTGTGTTTGAAAATGTAGCCATTTGGAAAACAGAGGTGAAGTGAAAATCACCTAAGTCTCAGACATCCCCCAGCACATTTCTTCTGAGAGTGCTTAAAAATAATACACTTGAGAAAGCAAGTTATTTGCAGTTATGCTTCTACATGATCTTATTTTCTCTGTGTGTGAGGGGAAATTTTTTTACAAAGTTGTCACTGTCATCATTAAGCACCCACTCATTCATTCAATGCATGTTTATTGAACATCAGATCATAGCATCAGACACAGAGGTTACTGGTTAAATAAACATTCTTTTTCTGTGGAGGGAAGCAAGAACAGACCCTCTAGTTTAGAATCTTAATGGTAAATGGCAGAGATGGGAAGAGCAGATGCACATTAACATAAAGATATATATGCTTGCCCACATATACGCATATGCTATCTTGCCACACTGAAGGAGAGAAATATCAATCACACAGAAGATATTAACAGAATGTCTGGGTGGTTTCTGTCTTGATTGCAGAAGATTTTATGGATGAAGTAAGTTTTGAAAACTTTGAGGAAAAATAAAAGGATAAAATATGGTAGTTTTGAATATGGAGACATTTTCTGGTTTTGTGCAAAGAGTGCGAGCTGAAAACTCTGGGGTGTTTCCATTGTTTGGAGAACTAGTGTTGGTCAGCAATCAGCCAGGGTGAAGCATTCATTAGATGATCAGATCAGAATTAAAGCCTATACTTTTCAGAATACTTTTAAAAGAAATCTCAATAAAGAATTGCACATGCTGTTTGATTCCTTCTTTAGGATTTCAAGTCTTTGCATCTGAGTTTATATGTAGTAATTTTCCTTATATTGTAATAAAGGAAAGCAAACAAAAGTATCTTTAAAAGTGGAACACACTGGTTAAATTTCTTAGCTCTGTGAATCACTATTTTTTATTATTATTGTGTATGTAATATGTGTATGTGTTTACTTATGTGAGGTATTAGAAGACTGTGGGCATATGTGAAGACCAGTGGTTGATTTCTTCCTCCATGACTTTTTTTTTTTTTTTGAGATGGGGTCTTTCACTGAACTTGTAAGTCCATTTTTTCTGGACTGGTTAGACAATAAACCTCAGGGTTGCATCTATTTCCAGGCCCGTTCTTTTTCTGTCATTCTTCTGCCCAGTGCTGGAATTAAGGACCAGACTATTTCACTTCATTGCTATTAGTGATCTGAACGTGGGGCCTTATTCTTGTGTGGCAAACACTTTACCCATTGAGTTGTATTCCAAGTGCAAATTATTACACCAGTGGACTTGTCAATTTGGATAAGAGAACTTCCATAAAGTTCTCCACCTATATGGAGAAGAATAGGCCACCAATGGCTATGGAGATGGGGAGAATCAGTTTTTCTCCAAAGACAACCCCCTGATATGTCAGCCACTCCCACATAGTCAGATCTAACATATGCACATATGAGCAACAGTTCATATATTCAATTGCTTTTCTATCTATTGGTCTATTTTTCTCTTTATCTGTCTCTATATCAACACATATATACATATATATTTGTGTGTGTGTGTTTTATATGTAATAATTATAAAGAGATCATGAATTTAAGTTAGAAATGGGGTGTCATTGGAAGAACTGGATGGAAAAAGAGAGGTTTACATGATGTAGAGACAGTATTCATGTATATAATTTTCAAAAACAAAAAATAGATTAAAACTTACTTCTCCTTTCTTTGAATTATTTATAAAGAGGTTAATGCGATGTCTGTCATTTATTATACATTATACATGTTCATTAAATGTAAATTAGACTGCCTTTAATGTTAAACATTGTTTCTTAAATAAATAAAATTAGCAACTACAGCATGCACATCATAAACACATTGATGAGACTCAACAATATATATTTCGGGTTTGTTTCAACCAAGTGGGATAATCTAAGTGTTTTACTATACTGTAAATTGTGCAGGTGATTTGATGGACATACAAATAATGTTGATTCCCCTCAAAGGTCTATCGGAGTCTATTACACACCATTTTGAATTTATCACAGTAAACCATTAAGGTGCTAATCTAGTCTATATTTACCCATAAATTCCTATGAAATTTGGATTTCCTTACACATTTTTCTCTTCACAAAAAAATCATCTTAAAATATCTCTGCCACACTATACTACTGTGATATTGTTATGTTATTTAAAATATGCAGTTTATAAACTATTTTATTAGTAGTAATACATGAATATGACAGTGGGCTCAGTGGGATAACAATGGGAATGGAGAAAATGAATGAAGGATCTCAGTATTTTCTCTCCTGAAAGATAAATGTGAACCATAATGTAACAGAATCAAGACCCTGCAGCATTAGCTTGAATAGTACTGGTCATTGGGAATGTACGTTAAGCCATATAACCCTCATAACTGTGGCCTAATTACCTCTGTTGTACTGTATTGTATTTATTATTATAAGAGAAAGAGCCATTTGTTGGACTGAAAGGAGAAACTGTAGGGGGAAATAAGATATACCTTAAACTTAAAAGAAAAAAAAAAGGGAAGAGGATGGGGGGTTGAGGGTGGGAGGGTGGGACTGGTGGGGGAATAGGGAGGGGACTGCGATGAGATGTAACTTGAAGAAATAAAAAATAAAGGAAAAAAAATAAAAAACATCTTAAAAAAAAAAAAAGAAGGACTTACCTGTTTCTCTTCTTGTGCCATGAAGAACAAGTCTTTGGGAAGCAGATGAGTCTCTTGCATTCTTCTACAAATAAACCGATGTGTTTATTTTTTTCTCCAGTTTTATTATTTTCTTGAAATTCGCATGCAATGAATTTTGATCTTTTCACCTTCCCCAATTCCTGTTCCATCCAATGATTGTTGTCTGTTCAAATATGAATATTTTTCTTGAAGCCTATCAAGAACAATTTATGCTAACCATTTACCTTTGGAGATTTGGGCTTCCACTGGATTATGATAGACCTACCAGGGTCCACAGACTTAATGAGAACAGTTGTTCCTTCTCACAGAAGTTATCCTTTGCTAGTAGTTCCCTAGCTAGATATGGGACCTCATGCCCGCCTTCCTTATCTGTGCTGGAATGTTTTTGGCTTGAATTTGTTCAGGCCTTGTGAATGTTATCGCACCTACTGTTAGTTCATATATGCAACCTTCCTGCTGTATTCAGAAAGCACTCCTTTCTTGTAGTCATCCACTGCCTCAAGTTTCTTCTGCATTATCTTCCACAATGATCCTTGAGACCTCGGAGGATGAGGTATTATATAGATTTCTTAGTTGGGGCTGAGCATTACATAACCTTTAATTTACTGCAGCTTGGCTCCTCATTGATCTATGAGTTTGTAGCCATCTGCTGCAAAAATAAGTTTCTCTTATGAAGGTTGAGAGTTTCCCCAATGTGTATTATAAAGATAAGTCATTAGTAATTAATACTGTAGTCACTTAGCAGAAAGGAGGTCAGGGGTACTAAAGGAGAACCAGTATTCTTTCTTGAATTAGGTTACCTTTCTGTAATGAAATATACCCCTTTGCTGTTCTTGGGTATGGGGCATCATTAAAGTCCCACCTTTACTGCTTCTTCATATTGTTGTGTTTTCTGTATTCTATATTGTACTAATCATTTTGGGATAAAACATGGCACATTCATTGATGCAATATTAGTTGGCAAAAAGCTAATAATGTCTTGACATGTAGGATAACATAGGTAAAATTTGAAAACCTTACAGTGAGTGAAAGAAACATGCCACAAAAGACCACACATTGTAAATTCCTTTCATATAAAATGTTGGATATGATATGAACATAGATCTTTGTAAGTTTGAATTTAGATTAAGAGAATATACACAATTATAAAATAGATTAATGGCTGCAGAAGGCAGACTTGAGAAATGAGCAGTAGTGGGCACAGAGTTTTTCAAAGCTGGAATAAAGCATACTCATACACGGTACTGGTGTGATCATTGTGTACATGGGAATACACTATGAAAGCAGAAAGTTTACATATGAAGAAGGGAATTGAAGATGAAATTGGTTTATATAAACAACTTGATAGATTTTTTTTGCACTAGCCATATTAGTTGACATATATGTGTGTGTGTGTGTGTGTGTGTGTGTGTGTGTGTGTGTGTGTGTGGTATACCAATTTCTGCGTATTAATTTTACACATGAATTTATCTCTCAAAGCAATACTTCAAAACTAGTTTTATTTTTATTCACATCTTATGTCATTTGTAAGGAAACTAGATAAGAAAAGTGTATTTTAGCGTGTTACAGTGTTAGTCAATGGCAGAGTTAGAATCTGAGCCGAGGTAAGCATGGTAATCCCAGCCTCATTCTTAATCTTATTTTTTCAGCACTCCAAGCACATGAAAGTGGTTACTGTGTCCACACCCCCCTCTTTTCTTTCAATATTTACTAATATTTTGATATGGTATGTATTTTCATATCCCTTCAAATACATATGTTGAAATTCTGTCTTCTACCAGAGTACTATTAGAAGCAAGATTTGAGGGGGAAATGATTAAGGGATGACAGTGAAGAGTTATCATAAATTGGAATATCAAAGACATTAATAGCATGAATTGGTTCCTTATACTGTGTAAGAACAGAGCACTAGAACAGCATCTTAGAAGCAGAGAAATGCCCACGTCATACATCAGATCTACTGGAAATCTGTCTTAGCTTTCCAATTTTACAGAAAAGTAAGTAATACATAGACAAACTTTTAGCTTGTAGCATTTACATAGTATATGCAAATGTTTAGAGAAATAGTAGTGGTAACAGAAATGGGATCCTGCAACAATGAATATATACACCCTGAAAGCACTTCGGAACTGGGATAAAGATTAGACTGGAAGACTCATGATATGAAGACTAGCAAGAGCCAGTTACAGTGAAACTGAGTTCCCTGTTGCAAGCCAAATTGGTGACCACAGTAGACATTAAAGTAGCCCAGTCCCATACAGACAATGGTATTTGTTCTTCCACATCCATTGGATAGCATTGTCTCTGTTTGGATAACTGTGTCTTCTGATTCAGCTATGACAAAAGATAATCCTGATTATCTTAGCGCAAATCACAGAAGTCCCCCAAGGAGACATAAAAAGTGTGAGTCACTAGAAAGTGTGATATACTCCAAAGACTTTAATTGCATTCTTTAATTTATCCCCCAAAATTCAAGAGGTATGTGTAGGAGTGGAGATGAAAGATGCTAATTTTCCCACTGTAGAAGGAACATAAAGAAGGGTTAGGGTAAATTTAATGATTTAGATTGTTAAGATATTTTTCTACATTTAATGCTGAAACTCAGAGATCAATAAAGGGACCTAACAATCTGACTGTTTGTTGGTTAAGTCATAGAGCAAATAAAAGACCACAGGGAGCAATTGAAAATGCCCAGCTCCATTTATTTAAGATACAAGAAAGGGTTGAGAGGCTTAGGAAATAGAAAAGTTGGATTGAGTTGATCATTTAATGTCTCTTCCCCACACTCAGATAGATTCCAAATACTTATCTCTCAAGAATATATTGAGAAGCCACGTGCATACTTCTGAATCTGGGTTAGCTCACTCAGGATGAGCTTCTCTAGTTCTATCCATTTGGCTGCAAATTGCATGATTTCATTGTTTCTGATGACTGCATAGTTTTCCATTGTGTAGATGTACCACAGGATTTTTTTTATCCATTCCTCAGTTGAGGGGCATCTGGGTTGTTTCCAGTTTCTAGCTACTACAAATAAGGCTTTTGTGAACACAGATAAAGAAACATCCTTGTGGTTTCACTTAAATCGAATTTTAGCCATATAATACAAGATAACTACACTACAACCAATGCACCAAAGGGAACAGGAACATAGACTTTGTTTCCTGTCAATGAGACACTTTGCCCTAGTGGTGCTGCCTTGTAGGCCCACAGTGTATGAGGAGGCTCTTGGCCCTCATATGACTGCTGAACTGGGGTGGGGGACTGTTATGTAAGGACACTCCACTCCAGAGGAGTGGGTTGGAAGGGATAGGGAGTAGAAGGTGGGAGGACAGGACTGGGAGGGGTAGAAAGAGGGCACTGTGATGGAGATGTAACCTGAAGTAATAAATAGTCATAAAAAAGGAAGAATATATTGAGAAATAAACTTGTGAAGCAGTTTTGGTATTGAGGATCCCTGCAATGGTCTTTTTCTAAAGGCTTTGATTGATGCTTGTGATGGCAGATATTCAGTTGGAATTCCTAAATCCAGTTAAAGTCATTGATTTCAAGAGTGGCAAGTATGAGTGATAGTAGACAACCACAGAGGCAAGGTAGGCATAGTTACTGCCATGAATGGCAGAGCCAGAACAACAGCCAGATGAGTATGACTCATATACTACTATGGTGCTGGTTGGTTCATCATATAGCCATGCCTAGAAGTGAAAAAGGAGGGAAATTGTTTAAATTCTTACTTTGTTTTTACAAGGAAAATAGTTGCTGGAAATAGAGGCATTGCAGTAAGAATTACCTAAAACACTGAAGTAGCTTTGTAGCTGGGTAGTGGGGAGAAGATTTCAGAATTTTTAGGTGAATGCTAACATAAATCTATTTTTTTTTTTTTTGGTTTTTCGAGACAGGGTTTCTCTGTGTATCCTTGGCTGTCCTGGACTCACTTTGTAGACCAGGCTGGCCTCGAACTCACAAAGATCCGCCTGCCTCTGCCTCCCAAGTGCTGGGATTAAAGGCGTGCGCCACCACCGCCCGGCTCCGTTAAAGGCTAGGCTCACAACCAAATAAATCTATTTTTGTGAATAGATTGTCTACTGTCATTCTGGTGAGGCTCAGAAGAAAAGCAGTGACTTATAAAAATTTGAGACTTCATAGACAATGTCCATCTAATTGCAAACAACATCTCAGAAGTTGTAGCTCAGTTAGTATGCACACTCACCTAGAATGCAAGGTGGCCTAAGCCCAAATCTCAACACCACATTAATTGTGTGTAGTGGCATGTGCCTGAAATCCCAGCATCTGGGATATATGGTGTCAGGAGTATCAGAAGTTCAAGGTCATCCTTGACTGCACAGTGAATTTGAGACTGGCCTGGAATAAAGGATGCCTTGACTATTCACAAATGAAATATATATATATATATATATATATATATATATGATTAAACTGTAACTAGTAAAGGCCACCATATTAAAGACTAGATAAAAATGAAGAAAATCCATTTGCATTGTAAAGAGGAAATGAAACTGACTGGATTCATATTCATGTCCCATTATTTTATGAAGCATAGAACCCAAGAGGTGTTAAGTTAAATGTTTGGTTTGAAGAAATTATTGAAGGATATTTTTCTCCTGGAACCTTTTAGTAAAATATTAGAAGAATAAATGTGGTGGGATGTTTACTTGAAAGTAAAGACAAAACTTAAGGATTTAGAAAAATATCATCTTGTTTATATTGAAAATCTGTGTTCATGATATAATAAAATATGAAGAGACAAATGACAATCTAATGCAAATAAGACTTAGTCATCTAAATAGGAGCCAAGTCCTATTGTCTGAGACAATGGAAGACTAAGTGTCCAATGGCATATCAGAGAAAACTGGAACTTAGTCCTGCATCTCAGGTACAGATTGAAGAGGTTTTAATGGATCAAGAATGACTTCAAAAAAGGTACTACTATTAATATTATGGACTCTACTCCATAATATTACAATTTGTTGATAAAAGACGTGACAGCATCTATTTTCTCTGTGGTATCTGTTAAATTCAGAAAAGTACAGTAACTACATCCATTAAAATTTTGCAAATATCACCTTCAGAAGCAAGACCAACATGAAGATTACAATTAGACTAGTGCTGACAGGCGTCATAAACAAATCCTTAATACTATATTAGTAGAATACATAGCCTGCAATTCTCTTATAGGTATAGAACTCTAGTGCTACAGTTTATGCACCCAATAGCATAAGCTTCATCCAAAAAAGTATGGGGAAAGGGACACCAGAGCCTAGAGAGTGGAACTATTATTAGACTACAAAGGTGATTAAATTAGAATCACAAAGATGCTCTTGTACATTTTCTTTGAGTATTTTTGACTTTAAATTTTACAGTTATGCCAATGGTATATTTTGAGTTTATTTTTATACATGGCACATAGTATGAACCCAAGTTCATAGTTAGAAATGGATATCTCAGAGCTTGGTATGCTTTATGGAAAAGGCAACTGTTTATTCAGTAAGGTTGCCTTCTGCCATTGTCAAAATCAATTCTGGAAGACTTCATCCAGGGCTCTGTGACAGAGCTTTTGCCTAGTATTCGTGACTCCCTGGGTACAATACAATTTATAAGAGAAAAGTAAATAAATTGTCTATAAACATTTTAGGTTACTTTTTTGCTTATTAGGCTTCTACTCATCTTTAAAGATCAAGCTAGAAAAACCTAAAGTTCTACAAAACACGTTTCTTCTATTTATTTATTTATTTATTATATCTTACCTTTTTATCAATTAAAAATACTTATGCATTAACTATGATTATTTCCAGCTTTGTAAATGTGAAATGATTCATATTCTCACTAATGTGCTTATCAGTATTGTCTGAGTTTTCTATGTCATATATATGCCACATATGTTCATATATATTCTATAACTGCTTATTTTTGCATGAATAAGACTCAACCAAATTATTATCTGATTAATACATCATTCACACAAACACACATACATACACAAACACACACACACACACACACACACACACACACACACACACACATATAAAACCAAATAATATGAGAGTAAGTTACCTTTAGGAAAGGTTAGATTTAGAAGCTGAGTAGTCAGTGAGGATAATCTCCTTGTCCTGCATTCTCAGTGGTCTGCAGCTGTCATTTTTGTATCTTCTGTATCTTCCTTAAGCAGGTCCTGCTATATAATTACAATGGAATTATATAGCAACTCCAGCTTAACTTCCTATCACTTCAACAATCTCAGTAGATCAAAGATGAGGCCTTATTTCTTATGGTTTCTTGAGGAAATTGTTTCTGATTGTTTAGTGAATCATGTACTCTCCTAAACATAGTTATGTTTCCTGATAGGCTATTAGTTACCTTCAAACATGCATATTTTGATCACAGAAGTACACTGTGATTACCCCAGATATGCTCAGAAAATCTAGAACAATTTTCTTACACAGAATCCTGTGTACTGACACCCCCCGCCCCCCCGCCAGGCCCATTTTGTTGTGGAAAGTGACATAGCCATAAATTCCTGTGTTAGAAAGTGGACATGTTTGGGAAGCCATTATTCAAACAGATTTTCTATAATGCTGTTAAGTATTAACTTGTTGCATTTGTCTTTTCCACTTTCTGGGATTGCTTTTTGGAACAATGCCTGTGTATAAACTCAACTGGAATTTCACTTTTAAATAACTGGGAATGTTATCTACCATAACATAAATGTATATGTAGAGTTGAGAATTTTGCAAAACTACAGGGAGAAAATGGAAAAAAAATATGTTATATTTCATTTATGTCATTTCACATAGGGAGTTGCCTCCTTCTTCTTCTTTTCTGATTAATAGAGTAAAAATGTAGGCTTGTTTATATTTCTTTTATTTGACAGATTCTGTTCCTAACACAAGAATACAGATCCAATCGGTCGGCAATCATTTAACAGTTTCCAAATGACAGGTATAATCTGTCCTCAGTTGTTCTTCATGTGCTAAAAGAAACAGAAAACCATGGCAGCTGTGTGAATAATTTTAACAATAAGCAGCCACTGGCTCAATTATCTATTTCAATAAACCTGTCTACACAAATTCAATTTTTGTTTTCTAATTTTTTAGATCACTTTCACTGATTTCTTTTGTTTTCCTTTTTACCTTTTTATTGACTCTTTGTAAGTTTAACATCATACATTCCAGTTCCACTCAGCTTCCTCTCCCCTTGTATCTGCCCTCTGACCTTGCCACTTTACACACAAAAGAAAATAACACACACACACACACACACACACACACACACACACACACACAACATAGAAAGAATCTCATCATGGAAGCATGGAAGCTGTAGTATGTCACAGTGTTCCACACAGTATACCCCTCTGTCAACATATCTTTACTTGTGAATGTTCATTGCAATGAGTTATTGGTCTGGTTCAAGGTCTCTGGCTTCTGTTACAACCTCAGTATTGGATCCTCAATGATACAGGATTCCTCACAGCCATGTAGGTGTTGCCCTGTGTCATGGAGATCCTTTGGATCAGCAGGACAGGCCATTTCACGCACCTCAACAGTTCACAGATGATATACATTTTGGGGTGGGTTTACTCAAAGCCCTGGAACTAGTCTTGGGTGGAAACTGAGCTGATCAGCATGCCAGCAATCCAACATCTGCACCACCAGGTGAGCTCTTTCTCCATCACTGCTCCTGCTAGGTCAGCCAGTGCTGTCATTAACAGGAGGCAGAGTCAGCTCTCCCACTCACATGCCCTCAGGGAGCTCACCAGCACTTGCCTCCAGAGCCAGTTCCACTGTGCTGTTCAGTAAAAGCACAGGGTCCACAATCCCAAGTGCTATAGCCTGAGAAGGCCTGGCCCACCTCTCCTGTTCTTACAACCTCAGAGCTGGTGCACTCCTGCCTTCACCACCAGGGCCAGATCTACTGTGTTGCCCTGACAAGTCACAGAGTAATCTGCCCTGAGTCCTGTAGCTGGTGAGGGACAGAGCCATCTCACCAGCTCTTATAACCCCAGGGTGAGTTCTCCAGACTCTCTCAGGAGGCGAGGGTGCAGAGGGCATCCTTTTCATGATCACCTCCCCTCACATCAGATGAGTGACAAGCCACCTCTCTAATGCTCACACACATCGATGCCAGCTCACCTGCACCCCCTCCACGAGGGCCAGCACTGCTCTGTTGTCCAGTGGAGATCCAAGTGCAGCTCTCCTGAGTGCTACAGTTGGAAAAGGGCAGGATCACCTCTCCAGAGTGCTGCAGCCAATGAGGGTTAGGGACAGTTCTCCACATTGTCCTAGATGGATGCCCAGACCATGGACATCCCCATGGTCTCTAGTGGTAATATTAGCTACAGATATTGACACATACCCTTGCCACTGCCTGGCATGGGCACAGACATGACCTTCAGCGGCAGTATGGGGTGGGACGTCACTATGGTGTCAGGTTGTGTGACTGGCTACTCACAACAGGCTATTCCCGTCCATCCTTTCATCTACAGTTTTATCTCTCTTCATAATGCTCAAACTGTTCTGTTTCTCTTTCTTTCCCATCTGTCCAGCACATACTTACACACTGTAGGAGCTCCTCCTGCAGGCAGGCCATGTGGCTGGGAGCCTCTAGATGTCTATAGTCCACCCTCCTGGCATGGCAGTGGTTGGGTCTTCCTCCTCCCACACTGCTTGGTGGTGCAGCAGGCAGGCCTCTGTGTGTTCTGTGTGTCTACAGTCAGCCAGTGCTTTGAGGCAGCAGATTGATTTCTAGATGTCTCTCCCTGCCTGCAGCACATGGCAGGAGATGGGGAGATTTCTGCATGTTCTCCCCCTCCCTTGCTGCATTAGTGGCAGTAGGTGGGCCTCTGTGTGTCTATTCTCTCCCATGCCCACCCATGCCATGAAGAGGCAGACAGGTCTTTCTCCTTTGCCTTAAATTTAATGTACAGATGATTCATGACAGAAATTAGATTTACTGCTATAGAGGTCAGAAAAGAAATAAAGTAAAGAAACTCATTTTCACAAGAGAAATCACATAATTATGAAAAAAACCTATATAGTACAGTAGAATATAAAGATCATGCCCAAGGTAAATAATGTTGTGTTTTTAAGTTTTTAGAGGGAAAATAATGTGCAGTTGGAAAGGAAATATGAGAAATGTGCAATAAGAAAATAATTCTTATGAATTAATAAGAATTTGTGAGACAGAAATAGATTGAGAATACTGTAATTGAAAGAATTACCAAAGCAATGAAGAAAAATGCTTTAGACTAATCTTATAAGCTGGAAGTCTTCTGGTTATCTTAGTAAGCAAGGGATATTCAAATTGCTCACATGATCTTAGAGAGCAAGAGACCTTTACAACCAGACTCTAAAAGTATCTAATGTATTCACCCCTACATCCTAGTAGTTTGCAGTGAAGTTTGGGAAGATTAAGCAATACCTGCAAACATTTTGATTGCCAATATAGGGGGGAGGAGGTAATGGAGGTAGAGAGAAGAGGATGCTACATCTATCCAATGTGTAAGGTCACTGATTAGCATCCAACAGTGCACAGGGCATCTGACCCCAATAGGTATCACCTAAACACCAGCTGCACCACAGATAAGGGATTCTATGGGGCCAACAGTGATTTGCCCTGGTAGAGTGTTCTCTTAGTATACTTGAAAACCTACAACCCATACCTATTCCCACTCTGCCTTGCAAAAAGAACTCACACATAACTTTATGGGTTTATACTATTTTTATTTTTCCTTAATTTACAATATTAAGATGGTGAAATCACTTGATATATATTTTGTCTAAAATCTCTTAAGTAGTTAATAGCATTGCAAGCTCAGAGTCATATAAAATGTAACCAACGTGGATATAATCAACCACCTAGTTATACTCTCTGATTATAGGCTTGGTGACCATTGGAACTGGAAATGAATGACAATCCATGGTGAAGTGCTCTGCACAGGGCCTGACACAAGCCACGGCACTTCACATAAGTGTCCAATGCTTTGTATGACAACCAGAACATTGTTCTATGTATCAGGTATAGGTCACGAACAGATCAAGTTGAAGGAGACTGAATGGAGAGGCTTTAAGGGCTTGCATGCCTTTGGGACAGTGTTCAGAATCTAGTGGAATAAAACAGGAGTGGAAGCGGTTAGAAGACTACTCTTAGAAAATAAAAAGCCCCTGGGAAACTTGAGAAACTGGCAAGGGAACTAATATATGAGTGGGAGTAAATAGTGGGAGGGATCTAAAAGTAAAGCTCGTTTTGAGCATGAGAAACTAATTTTCACCTCACTACCACAAAGCAAGCAGATACCAAACTTGGTATTGCTATTACTCACCTCCAGCAGACACTGTTACACCAGAAAGTGAGAACACTTAGTTCAAGGTTACACACTTTCTGAGATGTCCTTCCACACTTGGAGAAAGGAAAAGAGGGACCTTTTTAAAGATACAGTACCAAAACTTTTATAGGAAAGATAAGGAGAAAAATGACATTTTCTCTAATAGACTTTCTAAAACAGCTTGAACATTCACTTCTCTTCTGATTTATAGTGATAAATGTAACTCTACAGTCTGGCTGAATGAGATAGGTATAGAGTAGGAAGAAGAGTTGTCCAAACAGCACAAGGCATGGTTCTCTTTTTGTTTTTCCTGTGCTTGCTTTTTAAATTGTTTTTTTTTTTTCACATTTGTTGTTTTGACACATTGTTAAAGAGTGAAGAGAAAGTAGCCAGGCTGGCCAGGTACAGGTTACATGCAGAGAAAAGAAGCCTCAGTAACTGATAACTCGGCGTAGAATATTAGTTTTTTACGTTTATTTATTATTTATTACTTTAAGTTAAATCTCCATCATAGCCGCCTCCCTCCACCCTTCTTTGTCCCACCCTCCTACCCTCTATTCCCTCTACCACCTATCCTACTCCTCCAGTGTGGGGTGCCCCGAGATCTCAGTCCCTTCAGTTCATCAGCCTTATGAAGACTAAGAGCTTCTTCTTTCACTGGAGCCAAAATTGTAGCTCCACTAGGGCAAAGTGTCCCACTAACAAGTAAATACTCTATGTTCCTGTTCCTTTCAGTCTGTTGTTTGTAGGATAGATATCCTGTACTATATGGCTAAAATCAAATTATAAGAAAATAGATGCCATGTGCATCTTTCTGGGTCTGGGTTAGCTCACTCAGGATGAGCTTTACTAGGTGACAATTACAGATGACATATTCCTGAAAAAGCACCAATAGCTCATGTTCTAAGACCAATAATCGATAAATGTAACCTTAAGAAACTAAGAAGTTTCTGTAAGCAAAAGAAAATATCATTAGAACAAAATGACAACCTACAGATTGGGAAAAGATCTTTACCAACTCCACTCCTGACAGAGGGATAACATCCAAAATTTATAAAGAACTCAAGAAATTAAACACCAAGAAACCAAATAACTCAATCAAATATGGGGTACAGAGCTAAACCAAGAATTCACAAAAAAGGAATCTCTAATGGTCGATAGGCACTTGAAGAAATGCTCAACATCCTTAATCCTCAAAGAAATGCATCTCAAGACGACTCTGAGATTCCATCTCACACATGTCAGAATGGCTAAGATCAAAAACTCAAATGACAGCACACTCTGGTGAGGTTGTGGAGAAAGGGGAATACTCCTTCATTACTGGTTAGAGTGCAAACTTGTACATCCACTATAGAAATCAGTCTGGAGATATCTTAGAAAACTGGAAATAGCTCCACCTCAAGAGCCAGTCATTCCACTCCAGGGCATACATCAGGAAAATTCCTCAATAAACCACAAACACATCTCTTCAGCTATGTTTATAGCAGCTTTATTTATAATAGCCAGAAACTGGAAACAACACAGATGTCCCTCAACCAAAGAATGGATTTTTAAAAATGGTACATTTATGCAAAGGAATACTACTCAGCTATCAGAAACAAGGAAATCATGCGATTTGCTGCCAAATGGATGGCACAGAATATTTTAATAATGAGTGTTCTCATTAGATGTCAGCAACTATGCTAATAATTGCATAGTTACCATTTTATCTTCAGCCTTGTAGCTCTCTGGGACATGTGGCTGCAATTATTGTTAGGGTGTTTGAGGATTGTAGATGGTGAATAACTCAAGCAGCAAAACTAAGAAATAATATAAGTTATGCCTAACCAGGGTGTTAGACGTAAGATTCAAGCATTTACCCAGATCTATATAAATAGAATTAGAAGTTTCTAATTTCTAAACCTCCCCTTCTTCATTTTCTGTTTTCATTTGATGACATGTAAATAAAACCAGAGACATACTTACTATTTATTTAATCACATATCCTTCTTAGACCCTTGTGTTAACCCTTATCAGCAGGATACCATGGACTTTCTGGTATGTGTCCTTTTTTTGGTTATAGTCATTCTTATAACATTTTTTTCAATATCAGAGTTTATTTATTACTTAAGATAAAATACAGTACACATATTAGGGAGTACCTTAAAATCAACTCTAAAGTCATACACATCTTTTATTTTGTATTAAATGTTAATCAAAAGTTTCTAGACATCTGAAAGCCTCATTATTAACATGAACTATAGTAATAAAAAATTTGACATTTAGTTTGTTCAATGCATAGTATTTACATTATGAAATCAATGCTAAATAAGCAGTGATAATGAATAAAATCAACATTAAAACAAGTGTGTAGACTTATGATGCATTATATATCATAATTGCATATAAAAATTAAAACATAGCAGAGCTTTCTATTACAGAATTCTTTTTTAAACATTCATTCATTAATTCAAGTTACATCTACATCACAGTCCCACACTCCCATCCTCTACCCCTTCTCCCTCCTATTTTTCTCCTCAGATGAGAGGAGCCACCACTTATCAGCTCCCCTCAGTTCATCAGTCACAAGAGGGCTAAGAGTTTCTTCTTGCTCTGGGGCCTGACATAGCAGTTCAGCTAGGGTAAAATGTCCCACTAACAGGTAACCAAGTGTAGTCCTGGCTATTCTGGAACTCACTCTATGCACCAGGCTTGCCTTGAAATCACAGAGATCCTTCTGTCTCTGCCTCTGCCTCTCAAGTGTTGCAATTAAAGGCATGTGCCACAAAGCCTGGCCATTACAGACAATTTCAAACAGCCATGTGGTTCCTGGTATTTGAACCAGGGCTCTTTGGAAGAACAGCCAGTGTTCTTAACCATTGAGCCATCTCTTCAGTTCCCTTGTAACATTTTTAATGCAATACCTGCTTTTGCTTTGTACCATTCTCTGAAAGAAGTATTAATGAGAAAATTAAGGTTCAGGCTTCTATGGACTACACATTTTGCGGAGACAGATGAATAAATAAATCTACAGATAAAAAGAAGACAATGGATGAATGTAGAACAGAAAATAATTAAATCCATTGGTGTATGCAGACCTTGGGCAACTGCTACAACTGATTGTAAATGAAGTTCTGTCTTAGACCAGAAAGGCAGGTGCACAAAAGAACAGAAGGAGACATGTGCAGGCTCTGTTTGGGCACAGGGGTCAATGCAGAGGCCAAAGTGAGGGACAGGTGATGTGGAGGAAAGGTTAAAGAAAGGCTGAGAGGAGGTTAGAGCCAGTCCAGGGACGATTTTATATGTTAATGTAAGAAATTTTAGTTTTACTCCTGGTACACTGAGACACCATTGAATGAATACTATTCTGTTTCACAAGAAACTATTGTCCTCAAAGACAGATCTGAGTATAGCAAAGAAGTTAAAGATACCAAGAAAAACTAATTTTACCTTGACTGTATCAGTTCATATTTCACATGAAAATGAGCAAAAGAACCTCTAAAGTTTTTCGGTAGCTTCATTTCTAACTGAAAGGTGTGCTTTTTGGCATGCCAATCAATCAGTGGGTGCCATTAATCTGCATATTGTGTTACAGGAAGCTGCCATTCTTCTGACTTTTCCTTTTCTTTCTTTTTTTATTTTTAATTTTTTTCTTCTTCTTGGGAAATTAACTCATGTCATTTGTCTTTGAAATCTGTGGCATTTGACTGCACAGGCACTTAGAGGCACCCTTCTGTGAATGTAAGCTTAGTTTAATTACACTGCATGTCAGCAGCACCTGAAGGAAAAGAGTCAGCTGCTGGGACCAGGGTCAAGGGTTTCAGGGGAACCTCTGGATACCAAACTTACATATGGAAAGTGTATTGACCTAGGTGGATAGGGCTGTGTGGAAGGGCTCCTGAAATGGTTGAATTTGGTGAGTGATGCTAGCACTTTGGTTCTTAACATTGTTCTAATGTTGAGATTTGCTGTGAAATTAGCATTTGAGCAAGTGTTCTTAAGATGTTATCAATCTCAGTTCAGAATTTTTTTTTGAAAAATGCACTTAGAAATTTGGTAAGCATCTTCTAAAGACTTAATTGGAGACAACTGATATGTTTTGTAAAAGGTTGAATTCTGTCAATCATACTGTTGTGTTGTTCTACATGAATGCAGGTCTTCAGGCAAAAATATTCTGATAAAAGCTTAAAATCTGAGCACAAATGTCCAAATAGACATTAACAAAGTGAATATTACACTTTAGTACCTTTTAGGTCATCAACATTAATAAATACAAAATTTGCTGATATAATTTTCCTAATTTTGCATTTGGCCATATGTTTGCATGTTAACACAAAATCAAATAAACATAAGAAAAACATTAAATGATATAATTATTAAAATGTAGAAAAGAATTAATCATCAATTGAAGGGTTTTTATTATTCTGTACATTGCATTGTATTGTATTGAATCCCACTGTATTGCATTAAATTCAGCTGACTAACAGAAGAGCCCCAATATGATGATGCCACTCCTCCTGTTTTGCTAAAGTAGACTGATGAATAATTATTCACAGACAAGGTTTAGAAACTGCAGACTTAATTTAAACATACCTTGAAAACCAACAGTGGGCAAGTGTCCTATTCTCCAGGAACTTTGATGGCAAGACAATTAACATCTTCTAAGACAGTAACCACTGCAGTCTAGAGAAAATTATTCAATGAATCACTTTGCTATAATTAGAGTTAAGCATAATACCCAAACAGAACATTACATATGCACAAAAATAGATATGCAAATTAATAATATTTTGTGAATTCTAACACTTGGTAGTTCCTATATCTACCTCACTCTCTCCAACCACAAAGGTGTTACCTTTATTTAGATCCCCATTACCTTCAATCCTTTCTTCACTTTTCTCCAGGGTACAAGAGCTCCTATTTCTCTGAAAATTCTTCTGCAAATGTGTCCAACAATGGTTTTAGCAGATCTCAAATTTATTATATCATTCCTTAATTCAATATTCCTAAATGCAATCCCTGTACCTTTCATATAAATTCCTTCAAAAGATAAATATTGAAGAATCTTTGACCTGACTGTTCTCTGTGGGTTCATCTTCTTGTATAACAAATTCCTCTGAAGCTCATGCCCTCTGTACCTGAAGGTTTTTTTTTTTCCTCTTAATGTTAAAGAACAGGGGTCATAAAAAAAAAAAACACTTCTACACTGGTAAACTCAATTGAAACTAATGAAGTTGGAGTTTATTTTGTTTTATTCTGTTTACAAATGGGCCACCTTCTACTCAAGTTCACTTAGAAATGAAAACAATACTGTGAACATCCTGGAAAAGATACACCTTCATAGGCAAACAAAAATGAAATTGAGATTTCCTTACAGTACTAACTAGTTCTGGGCACACAGTAGGTGACTGATAAATACCTGCTGATCTCATTCGAATAAATACAGTAAAATAAATTGAAAAGAAATTAATTAGGATTTGTAAAACACAGAATAGTATCCAAGCTAAGTATTTGGTGATATAGATGAAATTGTCTCCTCTGAGTTTGTGATTTTCAGTAAGATGGTTCAATTGTGTGCTTCATAAAAATTAGCTGTATTTATGAATTGCATTGTATTCCAAAAATCCTGAACTAGTGAGCTGCCAGTCTTGTATTGTTAACCACTTACAAATACTGGGGAGCAAATATATAATGTTGTGAACTACAGTATGGTAGATCCCAGGTTAAGGGTCACTTAGTTGAATTAAGACAGGATCATTACTGCTATTAAAGTTGCATGTGTTAAATCATTAGTTCTCAATTTTACATATTTTATTTGCTTATAACTAACTAAGTGTTATTATCTACCTGAAGGTTTTCTAGTGCACAAACAATGAACACCTGCCAATTCAATCTTGGTTATAAAAAATTCCAGACTTGTTGATCATGGCTTAAAGCCATGGTAGTTTCCTTGGATCACCCTCACTCTCACTCTGAAAATGGATATGAGCACCAGTCTACTCAAAGTACAAGCATCTGTTAGTAGACGTATATAATTAATGTTTTATACAATCAAAACGTATACAGCTAACCAATATAAGCCATAAATATTTGTCCAAGAAAACATATACTGGAATGAATTAAATTATTAGTGCTTATGTGCAAATTTTAATTTACTATCCATTTTTATGAAGTAGGAAAAGACCTAAAGTTAAGGTCTTGGGTTTATATAAAGGATAATAAAAATAGGAAATGTCATGGAAAAGGGAAATGAACTTTATTCTTTATTTATTAAAGTTTCATAGTTTTGATATTTGCTATATACAATCACAAAAAATCAAATCATAAGTTTGCATAAGAAATAAATTCCTGTGATAATTTTAAATGTATCTCTTTAAATCAACAAAAATATTTTATTTTTTTGTAGGAGTTGGAGTTTGCTACATAAAATTTGTTATTCCAATGAAAACTTGAATTTCTGCAAAAAGAATCTAAAATATCCATTAAAAATTAATTCTGTAAAGTTTTCATATTAGCCCTCTGCCAGATGTGGGGTTGGTGAAGATTTTTTCCCAATCTGTAGGCTGCTGTTTTATTCTAATGACAGTGTCCGTTGCCTTACAGAAGCGTTTCAGTTTCATGAGATCCAATTTATTGATTGTTGGTCTTAGAGCCTGAGCTGTTGGTGTTCTGTTCAGAAAGTTGTCACCTGTGCCATTGAGTTCAAGGCTTTTCTTTCTCCTCTAACAGATTTAGTGTGTCAGGCCTTATGTTAAGGTTTTTGATCTTATACCTTGGACTTAAGTTTTATACAAGGTGATAAGTATGGGTCTAATTTCATTCCTTTATATGTCGACATCCAGTTGGACCAACACCATTTGTTGAAGATGCTGTCCTTTTTCCATTATACAGTCTTGGCTTCTTTGTCAAAATTAAGAGACCATGGGTGTATGGGTTCATTTCTGGGTCTTCAATTCGATTCCATTGATCCACTGGTCTGTTTCTATACCAGCACCATGCTGTTTTTATTACTATTGCTCTGTAGTACATTTGAAATCTGGGATGGTGATGCCTCCAGAAATTAAATGCCAAGAAACCAAATAATCCAATCAAAAAATGGGGAACAGAGCTAAACAGAGAATTTACAAAGGAGGAATCCCTAATGGCTGAGAGACTCTTGAAGAAATGCTCAGCATCCTTAATCATCAGAGAAATGCAACTTAAGATAACTCTGAGATTCATTCTCACACCTGTCAGAATGGCTAAGATCAAAAGCTCAAATAGCAGTACATTCTGGCGAGGTTGTGGAGAAAGGGGAACACTCCTCCATTGCTGGTGGGAGTGCAGGCTTGTACAACCACTATGGAAATCAGTCTGGCGACATCTTAAAAATCTTGGAATAGCTCTACCTCAAGACCCAGTCATACCACTTCTGGGTATACATCCAATTGATTCCAAGCCAAATCACAAGGAAGTTTCCTCATCTATGATCATAGCAGCATTATTTGTAATAACTAGAAACTGGAAACAACCCAGATGTCCCTCAATGGAGGAATGGATAAAAAATTGTGGTAGATCTACACAATGGAATACTACTCAGCCATCAGAAACAATGAAATCATGCAATTTTCAGCCAAATGGATGGAACTAGAGAAGCTCATCCTGAGTGAGTTAACCCAGACCCAGAAGTATGTGCATGGCATCTATTCACTTATAATCAGATTTTAGCCATATAGTACAGGATAAGTACACTACAACCAATGCACCAAAGGGAACAGGAACATAAACTTTGTTTCCTGCCAGTGAGACACTTTTCCCTAGTTGTGCTGCCTTGTAGGCACCCAGGATATGAGGAGGCTCTTGGCCTTCATATGACTCCTGAACTGGGGTGGGGGACTGTTATGTAGGGACACTCCACTCCAGAGGAGTGGGATGGAAGGGATGGGGATAGAGGGTAGGAGGGCAGTAATGGGAGGGTTGGAAAGAGGGCACTGTGATGAAGATGTAACCTGAAGTAATAAATACATATTAAAAATAAAATAATTAATTCTGGAAGATTGTGAATTGAAGATTATAGTAAAATATCAAATATAAAATTATTTAACATTCACCATGCTTTTACTTTGTGCAGAGAGAACAAGTTTGGAGCATACTTCTTGGTCTTCACAGTTGCAAAAATATATACTCAGTTTTCCACTGATCTTTTAAAATTGATACTGCTGTTGATGGACTGAGAAATTATATGAAGTCAGTCAAGCTATGCCCATGTAAACTTGGTTCATGGTCTGGTAATTCATATGTCCTTATATTCACCAGGCTTATTTATCTGTAGTGTTATTTTACTCATGTGCTAAGTATTTTCATTTCTGTGTCTATATAACAGATTTAAAAAAACAAATGTGATTCAACATTCACGATATTGTTCCTCTTAAAAATGTTTTGCACATTAGGGGTGCTGAGAACCTTAGTCAGGAAAGTATCTGTTTGGTGTGCAAACATGAGCTTGGTCCCAAAGAACCCCTCCCTCTAAAAACCTGAGAGATGCAGTGCATACTTGTAACTTTGGTGCTGTGGAGGCAGAGACAAGATCTCTGGGTTTCTTGACTACAGACTAAAATTCTTAGTTCAGTGAGAGAATCTGTAAACAAAACAGAATATCCAAATCATGCCTAACCTCTGAGTATATGCACCCAAACACACAGGTGCAAATGAGCACATACACACACACACACACACACACACACACACACAGAGAGAGAGAGAGAGAGAGAGAGAGAGAGAGAGAGAGAGAGAGCTATTGAGGATGTCTGCCACTTCATGTTTGCCTCTGACATTCACACATATGTTTTCATATATGTATACACATATGCAAACATACACACAAACACGTACATATAAAACCATAAATGCACAAAAATGTTTTGCACAATAGAAACCTGGGCACAAAAAAAAATAGTTCTGCTATTCTAATATTATTTGAGGCATATGCTACCAAATCATCTGCTAGCCTGGAATCATAGATGTGCTACTGAATCTTCAATGTGAAAGAACTGAAATATGAAGTCTATGTGCTTAGCTTCCAGAAAGAACAATGGTAATATGGCACAGAAGACAAAGCTATCTTTCTCTAAATCTGCACTGTGGGGCTAATCCTGGAAAGCTGTGACATTCCAAAGGAGTTGTTTAGAATCAAGTGCTGATTTAGCTGGACAAAATGCAGCTGTCTTTTCAAATTACACAACTGGATTCACACCATCTACTAATTCCTGGTGGAGTTTTAAAGATACCTTTATAGACGATTTTCTTCCCAGTGCAAAGATTCCTAAATTAGATAGTACAAAAAAAAAAAGGTCTCTAGTATCTACTAACAAAGATTATTTCCCTTAGAAACTGGAGAGAAAGGATATTTTGCTTTGTTGGGTCTAAGGTCACCATTTAAAAGGGATTCCTAAAATATAATTGAGTCTAAGTAAATTTCAAACTTACTGACAAGTTTTATTACTTTTTTATTTAAGTCTTATGGTTTTAAGTAACTTCAACAATTTGTCATGGTACCCAGTGTAGTTTAAATGATGAAAACTCCTCTCATAAGAGACACCTCTTTACTAATTCACACTTTTTTTGGTAAAATATAACTTTCTATGGAGAATATTATCCATTGCTAATTCAAAAGTCAGGACTCTGGATCTCTACATATCTAATAATGATTGTATGTGAGGGTGAGGTAATTGAGTTCAGATAGCTTCATGGTAATTTTCTTTAAAAATATTGCTTATTATACATCTACTGGTTTCAAAATGGATAAACTGGAGCCATCCCTTTTGTATTCACAAGTAAAGGGATTTTTACACAACATATTTTCTATGAAGTCTCTCTTGAGCTATCCCTCTTAGAGGAAGCTCATAATCCCTTCTCATCTCTCCAGCTCTTCTCATACACTTAGTTTCATTCAATATTCTGACCCCATTATATAATTACTCATGTCATGTGTCTGCATGTTTGTGTGGTTGCCTGTTGTGTGTGTGTGTGTGTGTGTGTGTGTGTGTGTGCATGAGTGTGTGGGAGAGGTATGTGTTCGTATATGAATTTGAATGTTTACCCATACATAGAAAGAAAGAGGAAGTTTCTCCATCTGTGAGTCTCAACTTTATTTTTTTGAGACAGTGACTCTCATTGAAAATGGACCTCACTATTCATAATTTTATACAGAATCTCCAGACTGATTTCCAAAGTAGTTATAAAAGTTTGCATTCTCACCAGCAGTGGTGAAGTGTTCCTCTTTCTCCACTTCCTCGCCAGCATGTGCTGTCACTTGAGTTTTTTTTTTTTATAATTTATTTTTTATTTCTTCAAGTTACATCTCAATCACAATCCCCTCCCTACTCGCCCCTCCAGTCCCACCCTTCCACTCTCCTCCCCCTCAACCACCCCATCCTCTTCTCTTCTTCTTTTTTTTTTTTTAGATTAAGGTATTTCTTTTTTCTCCCCAACAGCTCTCCCTTTCAGTCCAAAAAATGGTTCTTTTTCTTATAACTATAAATACAATACAAAACAACAGAAATAAATAGGCCACAATTATAAGAGTTATATGGCTTAGCATACATTCCCAACGTCCAGTCCATATGTATTTGGCACCTGACTTTAACATTCTACTATCTAACCATCTCCATGAGTTTAAAGTTCTATATCTAACTCAGCTTTCATACTAACTTGCCTCATAATTTTAAAAATATCTTCTTAGATACAGAATACCCTCTTGATTCCAAAACAACTCAAAATTTAACTATGAGACTCTAGCTATCTATTCTTCAACCACCTCAGAGACCTGAGAGGGATAAATATATCTGATTATATAGGAAGTGCAGGGCCTGCAGCTTCCAAAACTAAGAAATGACATACCAGTGGCTGCCTGGACAGTTCCCATTTTCTCTCCATACCTTACAGCATTAATCTTCAGCCATTTGGCCCCATTTCTCTGACAGACATTGGTTGTAGAGCAGGAATTATGAAGGACTTACCTACCCTGTCTTGGCAGAGCTAGGCTGTCGACTTATCTGCTTCCAAGTTTTGTCCTATTTGGACAGAAGTCTGTCTACAGTTGAAGCAAGGGGTTTTTCTTGCCAAGGGAACGGCTTACCACCAATTCAATCATCTCCCACTGGAGATTCTTCAATGCTCATCTTCTACTTGGAGTAGAATAGGGGGTGCTGTCAGGAGCTAACATGTGTCGATATCAAAAAATCTTAAGTTAAGAAAACATCTTTGAATGCCATATTCTGCAGATCTCTTGAGGTTTTTGAAGATGCCCTATCTTTCTCTTATATTTAGATAAGCAAATATTGCTTGTCTCTTAGCAACTTGATTTCTGAGTAGCTTAGAAAATAACTGTGATAGACTGTCATAGTAACTAACAAAATGACACGTTTTCATGACTATTAGTTTCCATTTCTTAATTATCCTAAACAGTTTATGTCGGTTGGTAGCGAGAGGTCAAAACTTGACATTTCATTTTTAAGTATTACTATGAACAATACCTTTAAGAAGCGTTACCCTTAATTTTGTATCAATATACAAAGATCAATACCAATGTGGCCAACTATAATCTTAATTTTGTATCAATATACAAAGATCAATACCGATGTAGCCCAATACAATCTTAATTTTACATCAATATACAAGGGTCAATACCATTGTGGCCAAATATAATCTTAAAATTTTGTATCAATATACAAAGATCAATACTGATGTAGCCCTATACAATCTTAATTTTGCATTAATATACAATGATCAATACCAATTTAGCCAAATATAATATTAATTTTGTATCAGTATACAAAGGTATAAAGCTATATTCAATAATCTGTCCTTTTTTTCTTGATCTTTCCTATACTATGTCTATGTCCCATTTTTCTCAAATCTGTTCACTCCTATATAGGAGAGAAAGGAGGATACAGAAAAGCAAAAGAGAAAAGTCCCTGGGTCTAACCTCCAAAACCCATTTAACAAGACCATTTAACAGTTGTAGTCTTTTCCCCTAAATAACAAAATTTTCTATTATCTATCAAATAACCAAAGGGGGAGAACACCCTCCCCACCTTCTGGGGATGGGACATTGTTCTCTTAAAATGACTTCCTGCTGATTTGGGATGTAGTAAACCTGTTTTGGGCCCAAATAAGAATGGAAAAATGGTTAAAAATGTTAATGGAATCATTTGATGTTCAGTCCTTTTGTGCTCAGCTATTTAGATGTCCTAAGAAGTTCATAGACAGAAGCTGATCTTCAGAACTTTACTGAAGATCTGGCTGGAGTAGTCTGTGGAGCTGAACAATCTTAGCGATTTTGAGTTGTTGTGGTTGTAGACTTTTGAGGAAACTGCTATTGAAGAAGTCTGCAAGGCTGGATCATCTGGGCCACTCGTCTTCTTTGGTGTCTGATCAGTTTTCTGCTGAAGTTTCCGTTGTCCAGTTAGTTGTCCCTGGATTCCTTGAATGGATGCTTTAAATCTCCTGGAAAGATAAGAACAGAGCCCTGCCCTAATCCTAACTCTGGGACAATTACTTTTTTTTGGGGGGGTGGGGGTCAGGTAATATTTTTCCTGGAGCAAATTTGTTTTTTTTGAAAATATATAAAGTATTACCTTTCAATCCGGATTAAAGAAAAAATTATTTTGATATTTTGGAGCTAAACAAACCTTTAGTGTATATATTTTGAGATCTCAAAGGACAATTTGTTTGAATTGCAGCCTGCCTTTTGTAAGTAGCCTTTAAACTTAAATCTTTCCAAATCCTATGTGCCTGTCTCTGCATTCTAAGTCACTTGAGTTTTTGATGTTAGTCATTCTGACGGGCGTGAAATCGAGTCTCAGAGTCATTTTGAGATAACTAAAGAGGTTTTGCATTTCTTCAAGTACCTCTTGGCCGTTAGTGATTCCTCTTTTGTGAATTCTACCTCAAGACCTAGCCATACCACTCCTGGGCATATACCCAAAGGATTCTCTACCAAACCACAATGACATCAGCTCAACTACATTCATAGCAGCTTTATTCGTAATAATTAGAAACTGGAAACAATCCAGATTCCCTTCAATGGATGAATGAATAAAAAAAAAAGCTATGGTACATTTTCACAATGGAATACTACTCAGCTATCAGAAACAAGGAAATCATACAATTTTTAACCCTAGAAAGGCTCATTCTGAGTGACCTAACACAGACCCCGATAAAGGCACATGACATCTATTCACTTATAACTTGACTTCAGCCATTTAATACAGGATAACTGTCCTACAACCAACAGACCGAAAGGAACAGGAACATAGACTTTGTTACTTGTTAGTGGGACACTTTGCCCTAGTGGAGCTGCCATGTATGTCCCCAGTGCAAGAGGAAGCTCTTAGCCCTCATATAACTGATGAATTTAGGGGGTTGGATATGTGGAAGCTACCCTCATCCGAGGAAAAGGAGAGAATGGAGATGGGGAAGAGGGAGGGAGGGTGGGACCAGGATGGGAGGAGGGAGGGGACTATGAGCAAGATGTAACTTGACACACTAAATTAAAAAAAGAAAGAAAGAAAATGGAGCTCACTAACTTGAGTTTAATGGCCACTCAGGAAGCTCCAGAGATTCGCCTTTCTCTGCCTTCCCAGGACTGGGAATACAGGTGAGTACACCATGCCTGAATTTTTATGGAGATGACAAGGAATAGGATTCAGGTCCTGGCACTTTTGTAGCATTCACTTTATTGATTAAGCCATCCCTAGTTCCCGGAATCATCATTAAATTAGTAGAACTACTATCTATTGATTTTTTTTCATTCAACCCTTTGGATAGCCCATCCATCAAATCACTCAAAATTTATTAATGGACAAAGAGTTAGACACTGTGGTAAGCAAACTGAGTCTCACTAAGTATTAAAGTGACTACTTAGAACATGAGTTGAAATGTGTGTCCTACGTAGAACCAAGCTTGACATTTTAAGCTGTCATTAGATACTAATTGTTAAGACAAATACTAAAATTCAAAATATAACAAACAATAAGTCTATATAGATAAATGCTACATGTTGGAGTGGCCATCATAAAAGGAATATATTGGAAATAAGCAACTATCAGCAAATGAACTTAGACTTTAGGATATGTTTTACCAGGGATCTAGGAATATATAATTCTTGAGATGACTTCTAATTCTGAATCAGTGTCTATGTTATATTCCCTAACAGCACATATGCCCACAAAAATATTGTATTTAATATTAAAGTAATTTTTAAGTTAATTTAATGGACATAGTTCACATCAGTGTATGTGAGTTACAGAAGCCAACTTGATATGATATTTCTGTTTATAATAGAATTGAAACTAAAAGAGAGAACTTTTTTAAATCTCAGGATTTGCATCATAAAATAAAGACTCAGACCTATAAAGTATGCTGTACACTGACAGAATTCCCTATGGATTCTTAAACCCAGTTAACAACACAGTACACACATTCTTATTTTCTTTAATTAAAAAAGTTACTGAATTTAAGCTATTTACTGCTTCATATTTATGATTACAAGATACTGTCCTCTGTTATTTGTTGAAGATTATACCAGTTACAGTCATTAGCCCAGAGAGAAATAATAAGACAATTTTATTTTATCCATATATCTAAACATCAGAAGAAGAAAAAAAAGGAGAGTTCTGTGTATCCATAAAAGAAAATCACTGTAATAGCACCACACTCCCTCTTCCTAAGTCATCTCACTCCTGTGACCTTTATTTCTAGACAGATTTTTGATAACAAGAAGTACTGATGAAGGGGAAGCATAAGGATGTGATGACTTACTTACTAGGCAATTATTCCTTCTAAAAGAGGGCTTATGAAGAATCCTAAGTACATGCATCTATTAAACATAACTGACAGCCCCACGGCATAGCTATCTACACTTGTGTGTCTTAACAACTGAATTTTCATGTGTGATTTAAAGGACAGCTCCCTTGTTGACTCCTTATTTCAGTCCACTTTAACTAATCCCACTCAGCAGCAAATATAGCAGCATACAACAATGCCATTTCCATACAGAGCTACAAACTCTCCTCTGAGGATCCACACTGATAACAAAGGCTTGTGTGTTCATGAATGTCTTTTATATGACAGGTTGTTCTCCATATTACCAAAACCTAAGAATTTATGTGAAATTAGAAGAACTGAAATTGCCTAGATCTGGGTTCAAAATTTGACTGTCATTTACCAAGTACATCATTTGACATTTCACTTTGCCCTCAAAAACCTTTCAGGAAGTGGTTTGAATATTAAATAAAGTGGTGTATAAAAGAGGCTTCATGATCAGTAGTTCAATTAATAATTGCCTTTCAGTGAAAATGTGAATATCAAATAATCAATTCAATGTCTTATAGAGCAAATAGGCAATTGTGGTACTGTAGCTATTCAATGAGAAGCTAACAACAACTGGGTCATCTTTTCATTTCCTGATTCACTGCTTAGCACTGTTCCTTCCTTTTGTTTTATTTGGGAGAATACTTCACTCTGAAGGGTATTAAAGGTGTCTAGTAGTCATTTGAATAAGCAAACTGCTGGTCTTCCCCTGGCTGTCAATTCTCCTGCAGAGAACAGTTAGATTCCAAATACTGTTCATTTTACTTCTAAGCATAGGGGTCAACTCTGAATCCATCCAGAGCATCTATGGGAAGTTTTTCCAACATTTTGCCCAAGGGTAAATGGTGCTTGGCCAACATAAATTGAAGTTATAATCAATGGCCTAGTGTTTGTGAACGAGGCTATGCAACATCCATTTATGTATAAAAGCACTAACTCCTCCACAAATTCACACTGTATATGAGTTACAACTACATCAAAGCTCTCCAAATAAATAACGAAAGCACATAAGCAATTGTAGCTGAATGTGAGACAAGAGCATTTTCCCTTGCAGGTGATGACATCTTAAATCCATATTATTGCTTCTCCCTCATTTTTGAAGAAGTCCAAAGAACTAAAGATATAGTGCATGGCATATAATATATAGTAAATAATATGATAATATTAGTTCCTCAAAGAAGGGGTAAAGAACATTTGCCATCGACTTGAATAGGCCTCTAATGTTCCTGCAGTAGCACAAAATTTCCCTTCTCCTTGTGTTGTTGCTTGCTATATTTCTGTTTATCGTTTGCACACTCTATTTAACTCTGTTTTGAAGCCAAGTGTGCTGGAAAAGAAAAAAATAACCTGAAAGAACTTTACTGGGAGAAGTGAAACAGAAATCTTTATTCACCTTTATCTTCTACAGGTATGATCTCTAATTGTTAGAATTCTCATTCTTGATTTCATTTAGCCTCATATCTCAAATAACATGCTTGAAAAACATAAAATGAGTGACTGTAGCCCATGGAAAGAGCTTTGTGATCATTATATAGCAGAGAAAAAGACAAAGTAAGTTGTATCTCTGTATATCATTGTTCTTTGGTCCGGGTCCCTGCTTCTTGGGAAAGGCAGTGGAGATGAAATGTGCCAAGGGCTCTTCTAACATTAGTTGATGGAAAAGCTCACATCCAGGAACGAGGGATGTTGGAATTGAGTTATCAAGCTGTCCTGAATGTCTTGTACAAACTGAACAGGTCAATTTACTGCAACACTGCCTAGACTGAAGGCTCCTATCTGGGCTTTACACTTGTTTCCTCTTGGACAGATTACAATGCTCCCCCACGTTCCCCACCCCATGCAGTTCCTGAGCTACCCTGGATTCCTCCTGATAAACCAGGAAGCCAGGCCATAATCCCCACCTTGGGACCAGCCTGCTGCTTCCCAAAGTGGCTCTTACCATCCAATCTAAAAGCAAAAGCATTGTATGTTGATAATTTTGAATCCAGTGGTGATTTGATTTCATTGTCTTCTCCTTTGTACCTCAAACTGTCGGCTTTCGGATGAAAACTTGCAAGCTTAAAAAAAAAGTAAAAATAAAAATGACAACTCCCACACAGTCTGGATTTCTTTCCTGATTACTAGCCTCCAACCGTGAGGAACTGCTTTAAAACGGCGTTCTTCCGAGTCTCCCCTCCAGGTGGCAGCAGTGCCACACCTCAGAGGCTCTAATCCCTCTTCCCTGACTTCAAGTGTTAATGCAATTGACCAATCACTGCTAAGATGATGGGAGGTAATTGGGTAATTGTATTTTACTGATCTCTAGCAGAGAAAGGGAAAAGGAAAGGGGCAAAAAAGAGGGCCAGAGGAGGGGAAGGGACTGCAGTCCGGGAACGCTTTGGGGAGCCAGGACCCTAAGTAACAGGACCTGGTTGTTGGTGGGAAGTCTAGACTGGCAGACACTGCCAGCCGCTCAGAGAGCACATTCATTTATCTGGAAAGAGAGGAGAGAGAGCAGAGGGAGAAGATAGAGTTCACGCCGAAGTGGATGGAAGGGGATTCGGGTTTCCACGGCACAGGGAGTCACAGTCCTGGACTATGGCACTGAGACCGGCGCGGAGCAACTGCGCGCCAAGGATGCATCTCCTCGCGGAGGACCAGCCGGCACCGGGAAAGACTGCGCATAGAGGAACCAACTTGTGGCTCCAGACCGTCCCCAACGCAGCTGGAAATGAGATCAAAGCTGCAGTTTCATTCCAGAAGGATGAGAGGAGCCAGTGATTAGAGATTTTTTTTTTAACCCTCTTCATTCCTGTTTCGTTACCCACCCACCCCTCGTTTATTTTCTTCTTTTAAATATATATATATATATTTTTTTTCTTTTTAAATTTACCTAACACGTCTGTCCCGTCACTTTGCTTTCCCTGTTTGAAATAAAAGCCTAGTTTGAACTTCCACCACCGCAGTGACTCCAGATCTGAGGCCGGCTGATGGAGAAGGGGACACCCGTGCTGACAGGGGCTGCTGACGAGGGACCTCATCACGCGTCTCTCTGGTGATCCCTGACCTCCTCGCCGAGTTCAGTTTTACCTGGAGGACCTGGACCTAGTACTGGTGGTGGGGGAGGGGACCCAGGGAAAGCCACCTTGAGTATTAAAAAAAAAAAAAAAAGTAGCTGACGGGGGCGGAAAGGGTTTGTTCTTGACAGCTGACGGAGCCTTGAAATTTTCCTCCTCTACCTCCGCCCCCTCCCCCGCCCCTGCCCCCCGCACTCCATTTAACGTGAGATTATGAAATCGCAGAGGCGGTGGAGGGAAGGCGACGGGATCTAGCAGGGAGTTTGGAGGGGCGAGGGGGAAGGTGGCTGGCAGGGTGGCCGAAAGCAAAAATCCAATTGCGCACTGGGTTGTGATGAGAAATCTAATCAGATCTTTGACGAAGGGGCTGGCTGGAAGGGTAGCCGGTGGGGGCAGTTGATCCCTAAATTCTCCGAAGGAAAAACTGGGGAAGGGAATCGAGGATGTAAGAACGGACTTTTCTGTCCTTTTTTTTTTCTTTCTTTTTTTATTTTTATTTTTATTTATTATTATTATTTTTTTTTTACCCCCGGAGGAGGTGGCTGTTGGGTGCCTTGCTAAAATGAAGAATGCGGGACGCAGCTCTCTCTTGGAGCAGAACGCGGAGGTTAAACTGATGGTGCCAGAGAGAAGAAAGAATGAACCTTTTTCTTGTGAGACCTGGATCGTAACATAAATGTGTATAAGGCCACACGGGGAGTGTTAGGGAAAAATGAAATAAGCTGATGTCAGACCTGCGGGGTTTGGAGTGTTCTGATATAAAAAAAAAATCATGAAATAGCTGTCCCCCTCCCCCAAAGATGTTTGGAAATGGAGAACTGAGGATCCACAAAGAAAAAGTGTGCTCATTTTTCTCTATAAAGGAGAAAGTACGCCAAGGGGATATTTTTGGAATGAAAAGTTTGGGGCTTTTTTGGGGGGGAAAGTAAAGACCTGATATATATATATTTTTTCTTTTTAAATTTCCCACAAGAGGAGAGGAAATTAATAATACATCTGCAAAGAAATTTTACTGAAGAAAAGTTGACCGTGGAGGAACGAAACATTGATTGGGAAAGAAATCAGCAAAAGGACTGTTGGATTGGTGCCTGTGTTGACTAAAATTGAAGGATAATTGCAGTTGGATTTTTTTTTCTTCATCAACCTCCTTTTTGTTTTCCTTCTCTTTTTCTTTTTGGTGTCAAGACCAGCATTCTTTCTTGTTCTTAACCACCTGGATTTCCCTCGGGATGTAGCTGGGGCTGAAATACAGTGAGTGATCCTAATTTTCTTATTTATCAGTGAAGAAAATGTCCATTAATTTAATGTTTCGGTTCTCATCCATCCCCCTTTTACCCCTTTTTGTGGTTTTCAAGGACCTGGCTATGGGGGAAAGGGGGGGTAAAGTAGCCCACGCAGTTGTTTCATCAAGCTGTGTTAGCTGATAAGCTAGGGTGCTGTAATAATGCAGGTTGTCTGCATTCTAGGCAAATGCTTTTGCAAATGTTCAGTATGGACAAAAAAAAAAAAATCTCTCCATGAAAGCTGCTGCAGTGTGGGGTGCTAATGCAAGGATTGACACTCTAGAATGCATTTAAGTTACAAGGAAACCCCAGAGTTAGTAGCACAAATGTTGGCTATTGGAAATCGAAGGGACCCAATTTAAATTTCATTATCCAACCTGACACTGCAGATCAACAGAACATATTAACACAAAACTGTGACACTAAATCAAGCGAAGGTTGGCTTCTGGCCATCCTTAGTGGGTGAGAAAGGAAGGCACAGCGGAGGAAGTGGTCCAGTGCCTGATGTACTTCCCACAGTATCCTGCACTCCCTTATTTAAAGTGGTTAAACATCCCTTGGGGCTTTGTCGGTGGAGTTATGACTGAAATACGGAGGGTCTGTTCACCCCACTCCCTGAGATACCAGAGAAGCTGCACACAGACTGTAGAGTACGTGGGTGTTTGGCATGGCTTTACATGGAACCCTCCAAACACCACTAAGATATAGTCCTTAAAAAGAAGGCAGAAATTTAGTCGTTTGGTAACTTAGAAAGGAAGGCCAAAGGAAAGATTTATGTATTGAGCACCAAAGCTTATCATGAGCCAGGATTGCTTTGAAGGAAAGAAGGCAATGGGAAAAAAAACAGTAAGTAAATAAGAAATAAATACAAGAGAATGCTGCAAGTAATTTGAGAGGCTGAGGCCTGCAGGAGCACCTCCAGGCTCCCCCACCACTGCCCTGTGTCTTGGAGCTTGTCTACTGTACAAAGTGCTCCTCCTACTCCCACCCCTGACAACTTTCTATATTCCTCTCTGGAGCCTTCTACTGGAATCCTGGACTCATATTAACTTAGGGCCCAGAGCAGATAATTCATGTCAACAAAAGAGGAAACAGAGGCTGAAAAAAATCACAATTCTTTGGTTACTGATCAAACGGTCTGAGACTGTGATTCACACAAGCCTCAGACTCACAGAAGTTTTCAATCCAAACTAGGAAGGAATCTGGCACATACAGGATGATCACAGCTGCCATTGCTTTTCACATGTAAGAGAAAACCACAGAGGTCTAGAGAAGGTGAAGCAAACCTCTGCCAGAGTAGACATCAAGAGTCATAGCTGCTAACATCCCTTCACTCCATTTCTCTTCTCCTCTCCCTCTTATTTTCTCTTCCTCCCTCTCTTTTGCCTCATGGTTAACACAACTCTGACTTTAAAATATTTAAAATAGCAGAAGATCCACAAGTCTGAAATATCCCAAAGGAGATGGAAGACAGCCCTTCTGGGTACCCTGTTAGTGCTGGGCACGTTTATTGCTGTGAGTGGTAGACTCTAGAGAGTCATTAAGGAACTGTGGAGTTAGATTTATATTAGAGAGGTGATAATAGAAACCAGAAACACCCTGCTAACAGCATCTGAGTCTGTTTCTTTGCTCCCATCATCTGTTCTTATCCTTTTTATTACTCCTTAACTAAGGTAGCCTACAGTCAAGCACTTCCCTAATTTATTTTTCTAGGCACATGTTTTGTGTTGGGACACAAAGATCCTGTACACATTTACCAACCTATGAAAACGTGCATTTTTTTTTCTTCCAGAGCTCTATGGAAGGTTCTACATATTTTACCATTCTCTCTCTCTCTCTCTCTCTCTCTCTCTCTCTCTCTCTCTCTGTGTGTGTGTGTGGGGGGGGATAGTTATGCTTTAAATGGCCATTCTGAAATCGCCATTCTTGGTCATGTAATGACTCAAGTTATTCAAAGTTGATCACTTACAATATAGTACAACTAACACAGAAGTAAGAAGAGAAAAAATGTCTTGATGTTTTCTTTACTTTGTTATTCAACTTAAGGCTTTTTCTGGAAACCTGCCCTGTAAGATTTGATTCTAATCATCATTGTTTTACATACATTTTTCTCAATACAGAACACTACTCCCATTAGACCACAAACTGCATTTTTCTCTTCAACACTGTCATCACTATCCTATTCCCCCCATCCCTCCTTACACAAGCAGGTGAATGTTCCCAAGATGAGGAAAGAAAGGTAGGAAAAAGAAAGAATCTGTTGGAAAACTGTGCTGGAATATAGCTCCCTCTCTCCACACTGATCAGAATCTGAAGCTGGTTCTTGTAAGGGGATTCACTTTGCCAACATTACACCTGGGCGCCCAGGTTGATCCTGGGGATCAGTTCCCGTTGATTTAGAATCACTTGGCTCTGTAATTTGCACAAGTTGTTTGGGGTCTAGTATAGAAATCCTGGCCATGATGGAGCTGGAAACCTAACTAATAACTGCTTCTGCTGAGTTGGCCAATTAGTGTATCTGTGGGTAGGGAGGTACATTGAGCAGTCTGGGGAGGACCACAGACCCATAAAGCCACAGCTTGGCACTAGTTTTAAAGTTCTTTCAAATTTCTACATCCTTTAATCTAATAACTGCATCTTTTGGGCAGCATTTAATTTCCCTGTCCCTCAATTTTTTAAAATCTTTTTTATGTATTGAGACAACATCTAATTTGTTTAGATGTTGTTTTGTAAACTAGAAGTGATGTGCTGCAAAGCCTCAGCAGAACAGGCTCTCTCTCAGGCTGTCTGTCTGTCTGTCATGATCAATCTTGAGTTAATTAATGTTTATCTACTTTCTGAGGATGAATGGAGACTGACCAGGTACTTAACGGGTCTGCTGGTTATTCTCAAGCATAGTGACAGTGGGGCCTCACTTATGTTCCTTGTAAGGTTTTCCTTCCAAGGTATTATCAGAAAACATTGCTTAAAATATAGCATTTTATATGTAAAATGAGGTTTAGAAAAAATATGAGCAATAACCACTTAAATGGTAATTCAAGCACAGTAAAAGAATGCTGTAACTGGCCTATCATTTCTTCTACTTTTAATCTTAAATTTGCATTAGGTATCTTTGGACTTTAAGTATCCTTTGTTTACATATGCTATCATCTTGGTCTGGAGTGCATAAATAAAGACAAAAGTCCCTACAAATACATAATTTAAGTGAGATAGTACATTGTTCCATTACAGATATTAAGTGCCAAGTTTCTCTATTGATTCCTGGTCTTCCTACTCATAGCAAGTCTAATTCTAACTGTGCAATACATTTATTTATTAAAGCAGAGGACTCAATCTGTGTATGGGGGAAGACAAAGTAACAGATGTATTTAAGTCTTAATATTAGTGTGTGAAACAGAATGCAAATTTGCCGTGGTCTAAGATGTGGATCTTCACCATGGTTGTAATCTCCTTGATTGTTGACTTGGTGTACTTCCTAAGAACTTTCTTCCCTTTAACAATAACAAAAAATAATACTGTTCTTTAGTTATAATGACTGTTGGCATCTACTTCATATGTACACACTGTGTATAATAATCTTGTCTGCTTAGTGTATCTCTTAAAGGGTTTTGATTACTGACTTTTGAAAAAAAAATCTGAAAGGTTTTAGAAAGGCCCCCTAAGGTTTACAATTTTCACTTGCCCCTAACATAAATGAAAATCTAACATTGAAATCTTCACCATTTGCTTATTTTGTTCTTTTGTGTGTGTTTTCTAAAAATGACAAAGAAATCAGGAAGAACTTGGATGATCGTGTTCAAAGTGAACTCAGATAGTTAGCTTCACTGGGTCACATGAATTATCTGTACCTTTTAACCTATTTCAATCTACATGCTTATCTGTAAATTAGAGGTAAGATAACCACATGAAACTGGCTACCAGAAAAAAAGAATCGGCTTTCCTTATGTCATTTACTCTAAGCATTCAATAGCTCCACATTTAAATTTTTCATCTCTCAGGTAATACATGGTTTACAAACATGAATAAAACAGGTCTTTGTTGAGGGGAAGATCTAGCTCCTATCCTTCTTGTCAGGTGAGGGGGGCCTACACATATCAGCCCCATCATTTCATCAGTTACATTAGGGCTAAGAGCTTCCTCTTGCTCCAGGCCCCTTCATGGCAGCCCAGCAAGGGTTAAGTGTCCCACTAACAGGCAACATCTTGACACAAACTATAGTTACTTGAGATTCAGGATCCTCAGTTGAGAAATTGCCTAATTGGACTAGTCTGTGGCTATGTTGGTGGGGTATTTTCTTGACTTGATATAGAAGAGCAAAGCCTACTGTGGGAGGTACCATCCTTGAGCACATAGTCAAGGGTTGTATAAGAACATAGGCTGAGCCATAGAGATCACACTAGTAAGCAGTAGTCCTCCAAGGACTCTGCTTCATTTCCCTCCTCCAGGTTCCCACCTTGAGTTCTGTATTGACTTCCTGGGTCATGGACTTTATTCTGTAAACTGAAATGAACCCATTCCGCCCCATATTACTATTGGTCAGGCTGTTTATTGCAGCAGCAGAATTACCTGCCAGTCATACAACTTTAAAATACACTTGGAGGTATCTCAGTGAAATTATCAGACATCAAATTTTTGAATATACATTGTGAATTGTAAATAATATATACTGTGTCCATGTATATTTTGGCTGTGTTGTCCAGAACTTTATATCAAAGATAACAAAAATTGATTGGAAAGTAATATCTTAGAAGACTCTCTAAGGTGGGGTATCAAGAATATACCATGTCTTCATTTTATTCAAAAATTTTTCAGTCAATGATTATTGACCTGATAGACAAAATTCAGCCTGGGTGCTGAATCAATGTGCCAGTGACTCTCTCTGGGGGAATAGACTGTGTTTTTCTCCATCATATTCTCAGCACCTCAGAATATCTACATGAAAAAAAAAACCCAAAAACTAAAAGCTTAAACAAAAAACAAACAAACAAACAAACAAAACCAGTCTTTTGATGACTAACTGGGCTTCATTTACTTATGTGCTCTAGTAAATTCAAGAGTGGGCAAACGTGTGTGAATGTACGTGCACACACACACAAACACACACACGCACACACACATATATAATATATGTAAGATCGTTGTCTGGAATTTATAGGTTAATAAAAAAATCCTCATGAATGTTCTGAAAGACACACAGAGAGAGAGAGAGAGAGAGAGAGAGAGAGAGAGGGATGGGGGAGACTATCTTTTAATGGAAATACTGAAGCCTGAATGTTAAGTGATCTAGTACATTTTCTTATTTTCATGAATGAGCTGTGATATTTGGCATGCCTCATACTAGCTCCTTTGGCCTTATAGTCTCTTCTGCTCAATAAAACTTAAAAATAATGTTACTCCAATGACTAGGATCCTGATATTGAGTTCATAGCTAACTACATAGGAATTCAGGACTCCTGGTAATTAAGAACATATAATGCCTGATAGTAGGAAACCAGTGACTGAGGTGAATGGGAGCAGCACAACATATTACCTCAGCAAACAAATAGCTAAAAGATGAAGCAGAAAACTAAATGTTTTTCAAGGGATTTATTATGACTTTAGTAGAAAGATATATTGCATACCAACTTTGCTTCAGCACCTGTCAGTAATTTGACTTTAGGTCACCAGTTAGACATGATAAACCTCAGTTTTCCAAACTGCAAAGCTGGACATTTTTCCCCTCATTTTCATAGTTATTTCAAGAAAGCTAAGATATATACAGTACTTGATACTTGTGTGGCACCCAAACAGAGAAGTCTGTAATAGCTCCTTGTTTTTTCCTGTGAAATCCAATTATTTTCTGTGGTAACAGGAACATTTAACAAATGATTGAGTTGAAAATTTGGTATTGAAAATATGGAAAAATTGTCAAATTTCTTATCAAAGTTTATAATACTATTTTTGCAATGCAGCAAAATGATAATGAAGTTTATAAATAATGTTAAAGAATATTTATATAGTATAGATATACTTTTATTTCAGCATTGGTGCAGGTTCATGGCAGCTTCCTGAAGTTATCTAAAAAGCAAAATTTTTGGAAGTTTTAGATGTCACCTAATAATGCCAAACTTAATTGTCATTTGGGTGTAATGTAATAAGTACCAGACAATATGTTGCAAATATAACACTTTCAACTTCAATTCTCACTTAAGGGACAGAAACAAAAGGAGGATGATTGTCCAAGATGTTTTAGCAACTGGAAGGAGAAGCTGGAAACAGCATTTGAAATCACCTAAACCAGAGATCAGAATCAGTAAATTCAAGCTTGTTTTCTTGGAAACAAACCTGGAAGCTCACTATAATACAACCTGATACTCTGAATATTTTAATTGAGATTGGAATGTCTTCTTTCCCTCCATCTGTTACCAGAAGTGAGACTTCTCCATCTACTTTGCTCACACATCTTGCATATTTTTTGTCACTCCTCAGTCATAGCCAAGTGTGTCTTTAAGAAAGTTACCACTTCCAAGAAAGCCTCAGGAAAAGGGATGTTAATTCGTCTAATATATCCATGAAGAAAAAAAATCTTTTTGAAATGTTTATGATATTATCTATAAATACAGGACTACAAGAGAGATAAGGTAAATGCTCATAAGTCTGGACTTTGATAACAATATCCTACTCCCAGGATGCGCACATAAATATGAACTATGAAGATTTAATTATATTGCAGTTGAGTCTGCAGCATCCGATACCGAGCTCAGCCCTGAGTTCATTAGGTTTTTCAGAGGTTTGAGGAAATTTTCATTGAGTACTTTCTTTATTCATTTCACTTTCTTCTCCTCTTTTCTGAGTGGGATTTCCTCTACATTTCTGAGGGATATTTACCTGGTGTGTTTAGAGGAATCAAACTCAAATCCTTAGCCATCATAGTATGTTCAGAGACCCAATCTATCTCCATGACCAACAATAGCTCCCTTACTTCCTTGGATCTCATGATGGGTTCATGAATGAGAAAGATCTCTACAACTGAAATTAATTGTTTTCCTTCTAGTAACTTATGTATTTAGAATTTCCAACACTGGTATCTCTTTAACCTTTCTGTCCACGCAGTAATCAAATTCAATTGTAAACTCAGCTTCTATCACATAATTTTCTCAGTCTAGATTCCAACATTATAATTGCTTAATAACAACCTTTGTAAGTGGAGTATATAATTCATATATAAATTCTCCTGCAAGTATTATTCTAAAAAATAAAGCTGAATAGCTTTTGCTCTATAGTCGATAAGTAAATTTGTAGATTAAAACCTATGCTTTTCTCCTGACTGTACCATCTGACCAACGTAGCCACACCTTCTGTTGTCTTCCTGCTCTTCAAAATGTTTCACTCCTTTGGAGATCTGCATGGCTAGCTTTGAGTTGAACTTTGTAAGGGACATTGCACTGACCAGGGATATGCTCCATATGTAGAACCTCAGAACAACTTTCATCCTCTTAGACTCTTGCCCAGCTCCTCTAGACCCATAGGTGTGGTTTTTTTTTTTTTTGTTGTTGTTGTTCTCATCATGAGCATCTTGTTTATCATATGTCCTAGCTCTTGTCATTGTTGTAATGTATCTACTTACTTGACTAACACAACTCAATTGTGAATTTAGATGAAGACTTCATCATATTCCTTTTGTCATCTCTAGCACTTACCAGGATAATAACAATTTATTTTGACAGAACTTATAAACAAATGGAAAGAGCTATTACATACCCTCAGTTTGGCCTCTGTTGTAGTCTACTATTTTAGCAATATTTTTTAATAATTTATTTTTTATTTCTTCAAGTTACATCTCAATCACAATCCCCTCCCTACTCCCCCCTCCAGTCCCACCCTCCTCCCCCTCAACCCCCCCATCCTCTTCCCTTCTTTTTTTTTTTTTTTAGTTTAAGGTATTTATTTTTCCCCCCAACAGCTCTCCCTTTAAGTTACTGTCACTTTTTTCCTCTAGTGGTCTGTGTTTCCATTCTGAATTATATGTAAAATTTATTATGATTTTTCTCTGTTGTCCATAATACTAAACATATACATTGCAATCATCACTTCTTTTTTTTTAAATACTTTATTTTTTTTCTTCAAGTTACATCTCATCTCTTCTTAAGATACACTATCTGTGCATTTCTATTCTTTTATTAATTCCTTTTAAAATCTGATTGTGGCCCCTCCCTCCTCTCAGTCTGGTTCTCCCCCTATCTTCATCTTTCCCTCTTCCTTGTCTCCTCAGAAAAGGGGAGCTGTCCCTCCTCATACCAACCTATTCCATTTCATCAAGTCATATCTGTACATTTCTAAAATGAGATGAGTCAATACAAATAGATTGAATAGCAAAGATGCCTTAATTTGTACAATTTTCTGAGTATACTAATTGTTCCTATTTGGCCTTTTGAAAAATTGATAGTAACTGTTCTTAACAATTCCATTTTTTATGTAGGTATATGTGTTATAGTGTTATGTTTTAACTTACAGCTGTCAGTATGCTTATTGAAAATTTTGTCATTCACATTTCTCACAGACATCACTTACAGACAGCATTGCTTCCCAAATCAAGTTGTTTACTGCACAATATTCTAAGCTGGGTGATGTTTGCCTTCCCACTCAAAAAAATGGCTACCACAACAATTATGGATTTCAAACCAGAGGAATGCCTGTATACAAACTCTTGTAAAGAGTAATCAGCGGGGAAGGGCTAAGGATCTCCTTCCTATTAATGTGCAGTTGTTAACGTGAACTACCTGTTTTACTGAGTCTGATTGCTTTGGTCTTATGCTGTGCAATAATGCCTTCTCCTTTCTCTGTCAAGAAACAGCAGAATATACTGACTTAGATGAAGGACAGTGCTAAAGGGTAAGGTCGAAATGAGTTATGTTTGAATATTATTGTTCAGGCTTTAGAGATGAATGTTTTTACTAAGTTAGGATATTTACATATTATTAAACCTTTGAAATGTTTTCTTCTAGTTTTAGACATCTTCCTCGTAGGTGTTACGATTAGATAAACTTCATATTAGATGAAACAACATTGATATTGGTGTTTGCAGTGTTTAAAATACCTTACTCCTCCTTTTCATTCTCCCAAGCTTCTATCCCAGGACTTCCCAAACAGTTACATTTTCAGGACTACCTAACATGACTATGGCGATTTGTTGATGATGGGCAGATCACAAGGAGGAGTTACGTGGAAGAGTCAGCGGCGAATCTGGTGTTTCCTTATTGTCAAACTACAAACTGCTGAGACCACACTGTTTTCTTGAGAGTAGCACATCTGTTTTATTTCACTTATCTTGAACAAGTAATAACAAGAAATGATAAAAAAATGGTTACAAGATTTTGTTTAAGACATTGTTGAAGTGGACATAGTCATGTGGAGTAAAGTACAGGGGTTCACAGATTTAAAATGGTAAGGTGATTTTTCTTCTGACAATTAACATGGTTTCATAATTATTAGCATCATCTATTTCTGTAGATGTAGTCCAGACTAAGCCAAGTTGATTGATATTTAAAACTACAATTGAGAGATCCTATGATGAATGCAGATGTTCATTTGTAGATTATTTTGGTTATTAGATGAAGAGCACACTGTAGTATTGAGAAATTCACTCTCATGACAGGATACATGTGTTCTTTAAATGATGGCTCGGTAATGGTGGTAGAGATTTCAATAATTAAGACAGAGATTCTAAGAAATCTGCATAATCTTTGGAAGCGTAAAGATGTCTTTCTCCGGATAGATTTTTGTTTGGATTACAGCCAGATCTCAGATGTGCAGATTTTTCACAATCCTGGGTTGAGGGAATAAGGAATGAGAGAAAGAGAGGAAGTGAGAGGATAATCTCAACCAGCTGTTATAATGCAATACTGAGAATGTTAATTGTTTATTTGGCTAATCTTTGGAGAGAGTCACTTAAGCAAGAACTAACATTCAGACACATTATTCAGGGACTTGGGTGGGATGCCTCTGAAAGTCAGAAGCCTCCTGAGAAGAGTTAACCTCAGTGCAGTGGTGTTCAGGAAGGCAGGAATGGAGCTATGAAGGCCTTCTCTGTATTGTTTGAATGTTGCCATGGCAATCGTTTCTAGCAGAAGTTACATGTTTTCAATTCCCCAAAGCAACAAGCAGGCTTTCCCTCTCACCCTTCCTCCACTAGTGCCTGTGAGTCTTCATTCTAAACATTGCCTACTTCCAGGTCCCCTCCCTTCCTCTATCCCTTCTCTTGTTCTCACTTCTCTCAACTCATCCTCCATTAACAACAAAAGTGTCCCTACTCCAAGAGTCACTTGTAGCAGAAAGTATTTCAGTCATATAGTCTTCTATCCAGGTTCCTCTTTCCCCCCTTCTGTTTACATATTAAAGACCTAATTAGACTGAAGCTGTGGATGGAAGCAGGGTTGGGGCTTTCCCTTGTTGGTAGGACGCAGAACATATTATAATGGTTGGTGTTGTGGTGATATGTTAATTGGATAGCTCCAGGCAAGTGCAGAGCAGCCGTCTCTGACAATTAGAAAGAACAATGGCTTTGCTATGAAACGTCCCCCTTTCTGAATCAGTGCAGAGATTAGCATGCATTTCAGGTCTCTAGATGGTTCCTGTATACCCAAGTCCGATCTGCAGTTAGAAACGCCTCCTGTCTCTTTAAGCTAGATCGCTGCTGCCTTTCACTTAGTTTATTTCACTAGCTTGGAACAAGAAGTGGAGGATAGATCTGGCTAGGTGAGCTGCTGAGGAAACTCTATCCTGTTGGAGACTAAACCATAGGATATAGCGTGAGGATATTAGCACAGAATCTTTGCCTGCTTAATGCACGTGGCTGGTGAATTGTGAAATGGGTCTCATTAGAGCCTTTCAAATCCTGGCATGTGCCAAAGTGCTTTGCCGGCACAGCGCCATCACTTCGGGTCCAGCACTGCTGCTCTTCGCGGCAGCCAAGAAGGGACAGAGACTCTGTCTGTATTAAAGGCTTCAGTCCCATCCCTCTCTGTCTACTGTTTATTGTAAGGCTCCTGTGGCCCTTTCATCCCAGTGAAGCATGAGGCATACCACATCCCCTAGGTGTTTATGGAGAAGAAATACTAAGGATTCTAAGAACCACTGTAGAGTTTAAGGCAGCCTTGGATGCTGACACCTACACAATGTTTTTCCCAGGATGGCATTGGAATTGTACTTGATTTTTCTGCAAATATCCCCAGATACTCACCTGAAAGAAAGGATGGGTAGACTGTGCCAAATAAGCCACCGGAGACCCTTGTGTTATTAAATACACAGGCAGTCTTTGCTTTTCTCCCCTAGCTTGGCATAGTAAGGATTTCAGAATGAAACTGTATCTCCCAGAATATAGCCCCATACTATATCAGCTGCCATACATTGAATATTGTGCATCTCAGTTGCTTGGTCTTAATTAAAGCACAACATGAATCCAAAGAGTATATGATGTAAAGGAATAAATAAACCTCAAAACCAAATTTGCACAGACCTCATGTTATTGGTTCGGCAAACTCCTCACCGTTGCTAGCCACAAATTTCTCAACTATTCTACAAGAATAACTATAGTACAAGAGTTGAGGGTATAATTGAAAATACATTTTAAAAACATTTATCAGAGTTCTTTATACTTCTACATATTTGTTAACGAATACTTCTCTTACCCCTCCTCTTTCTTCTTGGCTTTCCACACAGGGTCTCATCACATAGTACTAGATATAAACTAGAATTTGCTGCAGATGATTGTAGGTTCTAACTGGCAGTGATGTGAACTTCCTGCCTCTGCTTTCCAAGTGGTGAGATTGCATTCATGATTACCATTCCTCCCAAAAAAGATGTTTTCTCACAACGATATTGTGAAATAATCACTAGGCATTTGTCTAAAGAAGAAAAACAATAAAAAGTGACCGTTAACATTTTTTAATGACGAAGGAAAATAGCATTAGAAGTTGCGTTGCTAAATTTAAGATGACAATATCCAAGATTTTTCCTTTGTGACTTTGAAGTTTGGAAAGCAGAATTTATAGGACCAGTTGTTTTGTGGCTTTCATTTTGGGCACATGATTTTTGTTCATACACATTAGTGTTTTCTACGACACTCATAAACTGGACCTGTCTTATTAGTAATCAGCTATTCAGTAAATAAAAGAGAAAAATATCTAGAAAGAGCAAAACAAACATGTAACTGGAAAGTCCTACAAGGATATGACAGTCAGGCATAGTTTGACTCAAGTGTTCACAACTGTACGGGGACCCTGTTTCCTCTTTGTTTAGTGTGTTAACCACACACTTTGTGAATATTGCTTTTCATATTTTCAAGCATTCACTGAAAGATCAACATGTTTATCTCATCACTAATAGTTGGCATCTCAAGGTCTATATTCACTGGGCTAGCACAACTCATATGCCTACTCACGGACTACTGTTGGCTTAACGGGAATAGAATTAAAGGCCAAGGACATTCATCACTTAAAATTAAGGGTTAATAACAGCCAAGAAATTAAATATAAGAAAATTTAGGAATCAAATTTTGCACACTGGAGAGAAAATCATGTATATGGACATTATATCCAGTAGTGCAGAAGGGAATGATGCATTGCTGCTTCACAGTCTAACTTGCTAGATGTGTAAATCATTTTGTAATTTTTCTGTGATGCTAGATCATATATATGTACTGAAATTTACTAGCCATCTCAGAGACTGGGAATTATCTGTCAGTGCCCATCAGTTTTTGTAGAAGTACTTCATCTACCTTGATATTTTGTTTGTGTTGTTCCTCTCATCCTTAGCAGCAGATGCTTGTTTTGGAAAAAAAAATATTGCCAACTTATTTGGAAACTGAGGAAACAAAATCAGGAACAAAAGAGTCTTTTCTGTCAATGAAAGTTCACTGGAGATGTCCTTTATATGTCAAACATCCACACCTCTGGTCACCTGCCCCCCTGTGCTGGCCATGCCTCTGTAGATTTGATTGAACATAATTTGCCAGTACATAGAATTGAGACAGTGTCCTACCCTCTCTCTGATCGCTCCATTTTCCATAACTAGGCTTGATGTTGCACAATGTATCACAGTTTCTTTTGCTTCTTCATTGGATGACAAGTGGAAACTGTACTTACATTCAAATGTGTACTTACATTCAAAAGTTCCCTTGGGGAGCTTCTAAACAGACATTTCTTCTAAGAGACTGCTAACCAAGTTCAATGACTGAAGACTTATTATTACTTTTGTAGTCTTATTATTGTTGAATTCCATGCTGGGAACACTATGATGCAATGTTGTATTTGCCATTGGTCATCAAGTTAACTTTTTATACTTCTTTAAAAGATTCTCAGACAGAAAGCAAGCAAGCAAACAAACAAAACAATGAGGTAGATGCTTCCTGTTATGGCAACACAGTAATGAAGATTGCCATTTCATCCACTCATCTTATAGTTGTAATGTTACTGGGTTGTTGTGATTTATCTTAGTATGTCTTTAGAACAGCAACAGTATTGTTGCAAAGAAAATCCATAATGTATGCTACTTATTAAGTGAATATGAAGTGCATTCTAAATTCTTCTCTTCAATTAACATTGAGTCTACAAATAAATAAGCTCATAGTTTCAAAGGAGAGGATAGGGAAACTTAGGTAGACTCAGTCACTAATTCATACCATGCAGCCAATAAATGTCAAAAAGTAACTGCTTGCATTCCACCAACCCTGATGGTTGCTTTGTCCCAGCAGGGGATTGCATACTAAATGTATTACTACTTGGGAGCTGGAAAGATGACTTAGAGGTTAAGATCACTGGCTCTTGCAGAGGATCTGGGTTCAATCCCCAGTCTCCACATGACAACTCACAACCATCTATAACTCCAGTCTTAGAGAATTCAACACCCTCTTCTAACTCAGAGCACATCAGTCTCCCATGTAGTATACAGGCATATGTAATAAAATAGAATTTAAAAAATATGCTGTCATTTGATTTCTCTATGCTTAAATCAAGATACCAAAGACTCGTAACCATTTTATTTGCCCTTATTGCTTTTCATTTTTATTACTTTATTTTATTTTAGAGACATTATGAGATTTGACAATATGTTACAGTGCATTACAGCATCTGGTTTGTCCAGGACAGCTCAAAGCACAGTTCTGGATATTCAAAAGTAATGATTTTGCTGCACTATTTTAAACATCTTGATAACTGAAGATGACCACAACTGAAACCCAAGATCTTATAGGAACCCCAGTTATTTGTCTTGTATTAGTAAGAGTAAATAAAACATATCATATTCTTGTGATTCCTGACAATTATGCTTCTAACATCTGCACGAATATTAATTAATAGTTGGTAGTCATTCTCTCTTTCAGAGGGTTGAAAGGGTTTGAATCCTGGCCTTAAATCTCTATTGCAGGAGAGCTTAAAGATTGCATAAGGAAAGCCCTTAAAGATTGTTTCAGGGCAGGGGCTGTTAATTTTCTTTAAGGGTGTTTAGGTTTACCAGTCCCCAGGGGATGGCCCCATAGCTAGGAATATATGGACAGCACAAACTGAAGTAAAGATTATTAAATTCTTTTTTAAAAAAAGAAAAGATGACATGAAGTTTAAGGGGTAAGGAAGTGAGGACTTAAGGTGAATGTGATCAAAATACGTCGCATGTTTATTTAGTTTAATCATTTTATTTTATGGGTATGAGTGTTTTGCCTTCATATATTTGTATGTGTGTGCTGTGTATGTGTGTGTGAACCACGTGCATACTTGGTATTTGCAGAGATGAGAAGAGGGTATCAGATCCCTTACAACTGGAGTGACAGATGGTGGTGAGCCACCATATAGGTGCTAAACATTCTACCCAGGCCCTCTGAAAGAGCAACAAGTGCTTGTAAACGTTGAGACAACTGTAGAGCCCAATGGAATGCTAAGAAATTATAAAGCATTTTAAGCACTTCAAAGGATATATGCGAGGATTATGCTAGTCACAAAGTTAGCAGCACAAACATGTCTCAAGTACTTTTCTCAGTTGATCAGTGCAAACCCTTCTTTGTGTATAGAAATAGGACACTTTCTTCAGGGGAATTCTTAAGGAACTGTAGCCCCTTTTCCACTTGTATGGTACCAGAGAGAAGCAGGAAACACCACAGTTATTGTCTTTACAAAGACAGTGTTAAACAAAGACACCATTCTCAGCTAGCTAGACACTGAACCAGATGGAAGCAAGGCTTTCAATCAGTCCAGACTCCTCTAGTGTATCACTCTCTATTTTGCTTAAGATGCAGACACTGCAACAGCAGGGAAGAGAGGCTCAGCATGGCAGGACTGCAGGATCTAAGAGCACAAACACTTGCTCACTTACATACACACACAACCTGGTTCCCCTGCCTTTATCTCAGTGTCCTAAATTCCCCAAGTCTTCTGAAGACTTATACCGCTTCATCTTTCTCTGGTATTCAAAATTCCAGAGAGAAGACTACACAGGGAGGCTATAGGCAATGGATGTAGGTCATGGTATGACACTGTGGAATTATTCTCATTCCATACTATATACCTGACCCAAAAATCCCTTGTGCAAAAGATATAAAGTGACTTTAATATCAGTTTGGCTTTCATCTTCAATTCTAAAGGTTTTAAAAACAGACGAGAGGCTTACTGCGGCTGCTCACTATTTTATGCTATCTGAAACATTGCTTCCTGTCCCTTCAGGCAGGCAAGCCAGAGTCGAATCTCGCTTTCTGTTGTCTGTAGAATATTCCCTTTCTTTTCCTGATTTGAGCATTTAGCACTTATCAGGCCCAGATAACTATAATCACCCCTTGATTTGCCCTTCTCCTCCCAATTATTTATCTTCCCAAAGCGTGGCTTTTGTGCTGTGCTCCTACTAGCTAACACTCACTTGTGAAATAGATTCCAGACCCTGTAACCTGGCTCTCTTCCAAAAACCTTGTACTCAGATCTTCCTCCCTCAAACAATCCAGTAAGTATTCTTGGCTGTGCTGTAACGCCTGTGCCCTGGTTTGTGTGTGCTGTTCTTCGTAATCATTGTTTTTGATTTGTCATGTAATATGCAGGCTTTCTGAGGCCAATCCTTAGACCTAATTCCTTGGTCCTCACTATCATGCCTTCATATATAATATGTGAATATAATTATATATCTAATATGTATTTAGATCATGTATATCTCGTTTTGTGAGACAAGGTTTCTCTGTGTAATATCTCTGGCTGTCCTCGACTCACTTTTTAGACCAGGCTGATCTTGAACTTACAGAGATCCGCCTGCCTCTGCCTCCCGAGTGCTGAGATTAAAGGCGAGCACTACCATGCATGACTGATGTATATATTCTATCTGCATCACAACACAGAAATAAAATCTGTTCTGTTTCTAAATACTGATCTTAAATGGGACAGAGATTTGCTCAGTGGTTAAGAACCCTGACTGCCCTTATAGAAATCCCCTGTTCATTTCCCAGCACATATATGAAGACTCCCAACCATCTATAATTCCAGTTTCTGGAAATGCAATGCCCTCTTTGACACTCTGCATAGCACCAGGCACATAAAATGTGCACATATATACATTGTGGCAAAATATTCATATATGTAATATAAAATAAATAAACTTGAAAAAAAATAAAATCAAGGTTAAAATGCAAGCATTTTTAAAGGTTTTACTAGATTTTCTTTAATTTTTTCCAAGAGAATCTAATTTGATCCATACAACTTTCTCTTTTGGGTGTTAGCCACATAGTGGTGTGTCACCTCTGAATTAAAAAGAATGTTCGGGAGAAGCTTAGTTAGACCCTATTTACAAAGGAGCTGGGCAAATTCAAATAGCAGCACCAACGTTTGGAATATTTGGTATAGACTTAGCAGGAGTCTGGAGCTTACTAATAAAAAGAAGGTGCTTCTGTGGGTCTGATGTTTTGTATTTTTTAGAAGTCAACGTGTTGTGTTGTTCTGAGATGCTAACTGAGTTTCACAAAATGATTGACCTCACATGCAGGCTGGTTCTTCCTTCAATGGCTCTTTCTGTTAGTGTTCTAAGACCAAGATGGAGTTGTAAGCTTTAATGTTTTCAAAGTTTTGCCTCTGCATATTATTGATATGTGCTCTGATATATTGATATATGGCTATTGATATAACCCATACCCAGGCAGGGCAGATATAATTTGCAGCAACAAGTAGTCGAAAACAAGACTCAAGCTGTCCTCTATTTCCTGTGATTTCAAACAGACTAAAAACTGGCCTTTTCCCCGACTTTGCTGAGTAATTTTTGACAGTAAATAGTACATATACTTTAAATTTTCCACCAAATGTTATTATTTGGCAAAGTAAATGTCAGAAGCCTATGACAAGCAGCTGCCATGTCTAGCACTCCCTTCCTTGGTGAAAATGTGGAGCAGGTATTTGTGAATAAAACAGGAAATATGGGCTTATTTCTCCCAAGCTTCTAGAGGAGCCTGCCTCTGATAGTCATTTCCTGCTTCTGAATGCTGTTGTCAAATGGAGCTTAGAAATGCTGCTACTGGCTGTCCATATGACTCTAAGCAAGTTGCCTCTCTTTTTTGAGCTTTTTGTTTCTGTAAAACGAAGAATTTGATTCAGAGTATTGCTCTCCAATATCCCCTTTAGCTTTCCCAGAGTCAGAGGCATTTCATAGACCTATTTGCAGATAATGGGTCTGTCTTTGCCATGGAGAATGGAAATGCATTTTTCTTGCTTGCCTTCTCATAAATTCTGGATGGCTTATTTCTTTTCTTTACATCTTCTGACCTTCCCTCTGTCTGCCTTTCTATCATTCTTATCAAGTGTATTTATTTCTTCTTCTGTCTACATCTGGCTAAATCTTTGTCCATGTCACAGTTGCCTTTTTGTGTGTGTTTGTGCATGTGAGGCTATTCCGCAGTGTAAGCACTTAATTTCAGACTCACTTGCACTAATTAACTACAAAATTAAGTAGGTGAACTCATTGATTCAGCACTTGATTTGATGTTTATATTAACTCATTAAAAGGGAAGCCCTGGATATGGCCAGAGGCTTGACGGGAATCCCTACCCTCCTCTCTATGCCCTTGAAGCCCCCTTTGACTTCCCACACTTCATATCTATCTTGCTATTTCTCAGAAGTATTCATGTGTCTCGGAAGCAGCCAAATGAGCAAGCTGCATCCGACAGGAACTGCATCCTCTGTGACCTCAGAAACGATCATTCCTTACTCTTTTCCTTCTCAGGCTTTCTGACCACAATTCCACTCTTGCTTCAGATACACCTGGAAAATATTCCATGGCTGAAAGGAGATTAAAGTCATGAGCTTTCAGTATCAGATTCTCCCACAGCTTCTACCCTCCGCTCGTCTCATGGTGAAATAGATCTACATGTTTAGATGAAATTTTCTCCTTGTTTTTGTAAGAAGGAATGTAGATGAGGAGCTGTCACAGGCGCTTCATGCCACATGAAAGCCTTTGCCTTGTTTTTCTGGAGAATCTAATTTCGTGTTTGTTATGATCATATCTCATGTCTTTGTCCTTTGCTTTGATAAATGGAAACCACTACAAATATGCCAACAGTGACCATGTAATGTAGAATCATGTTTACATTTTTAGGGCATTTTTTTTGAATTTTCGTACATATCCATGGCTTCTTTCAATTCTCTGCAAATACTATGTAACTTCTACAATAAGGTTTGTGCTAAAATAGAGTGTATAGTAATAAATCATTGATCATTTTAAAGAGGCTTTTCTGTTTAACATATTCAAGCATTCAGTGACTTGTCTAAAATAGCTTGGCAAAAGTCAAGTGTTGTAGTATATACATGGGTTCAGATTTTCTATACCTCCTGTATGTTATTGTCAAGCTAAAAGGAAGGAATCAAGGGCAATCACCTTATGATTGCCCCTTACTGAACTATTTGCAGATTGCTGAGATACTTTGATCTTATTTTTCTATTGTCACACCAATCATCTACTCTATCAATCACTTCTCCTCCAGAATTCCATGTATAAACCTACACATGTGTTTGTCACACATTTTAATGGTTATTTAAGTTTATTATCTATCTTGCTGCATTTATTGAGCTTTGCCTATGGTTGAAGCCAGACCTTCTTTGTGTACCTCTTTGATAGGTAGTAGTTGTTCAATAAGTTTTTATGTTTCTGAAGAACTTTAAATATTTGTGCAAGAAGAGTCACTCTTCATAATGACTTACGAAGTCATTGTGAATTATTTGAAACTTAGAGATAAAAAGAAGACAAAAAGGTGATATCTTGTTAAAAAATAATATAGACTTTTTGATTTGATTTTCTAACAGCTGCACAGTCCTTGGACCATTTTTTGTTTGTTTGTTTGTGGCTCTTATTCTTTAGAAATGCAATAAAATTTACAGCAGTTTTATCCTTCTCATTTCACATGTTTAGTTTGTCACTTACTTCATAGAGTTCCCAGACTCCTTTGCGGGGATCTTGGCTCCCTGGTTATTGACTTTTAGAATGGTTTTACATGGAGCATCTACAGATGTAAGACTTACTTGTATTTTTCATAAACTTCAGTTTTTTACTCAGATGTGGAAAAAGGAAGGTTGGGTTGTACTATGTTCTCAACATGAAGTCTATATTATTCTTTGAGTATATAGGATTTACAATTCTGTATTCCACATTTGTGGAAGAGTTATTTTAGGCCATAGCAGAAACATGTTTATCATAAAATGGCCACCAAACACTTCTTTTCTCATAAAAGTCTCAAATGTTTTCTCATCATCTACTACATCCTCATGAAACTTCTGCTCAAGGCAAGTCTCTTCACCGCTATTATCCCAGAGTATCTGTGCTTAGTTCTTATGCAATGTAAAGACTCTGCATGTATGAGGCAGCTATGAGCTAATGTGTCATTTAGAATACTTCCACTATATTTTGTGGCATTGAACTTTGGTTAAAATATTCTAGAACAGAGTAGAATGCTAGCCAGGTTATAATCACACCACCATAAGTGGTAGCATGAATGAGAGAGGATGGAAGTTGTCTGCTCAGAGTGGTTTTTGTTTTGTTTTTAAGTCATAGAATGTGATTGAATACAACGTTACCACATAATTCCAAGGTTCTAACTTATGTGATAAAATGGATCTATTCATGTTCACTGAGTCCATATCATCCATAAAAAATAAGTTCACTGATGCCCATGTGCTCTTATTAACATTGACAAATGGAGGTCTACACCTGGAGATGACAGAGTAAAGGACAAGAGTGTCAGTCTCCAGTTCAGTGAAAGGTTTAGTGGTGTGCATGAAAACTTCAGAGGCTCCATGTAGCAGGAACAGTCCACAGCTTATATTTATGCAAGATATTTTATGAGAACGGGAATGCCTGGATCTCCAGATACTCACATATTTTAGTTCAGCACAAGTTGGTAAATGTTTTTAGTGCAGCCTGCCTATCACTATCAAATTTGAATAGCTTTAAAACTGTCCCTCCTTAGTAAGAGAAGAAATTTAAGCTTCCTTCTTCCCTTTTGTATCTAGTGATTCAGGAAAAGACATTTAACCCAGCTGTAGTCTTGTGTTTTATGAAATGTAGCTTCCCCCCCCCCCCCATTATTCCCTTCCTTCCAGTTCTTAAAGGAATGTGGAGTTAGGGATTGATTTGGTCAACAATCCAATGTCAGGCAAGCACAAGTACTTGAGTTTGATTCCCTGTACCTACATAATAGTTGGGGCAGTGGAGTATACCTACAGACCCTGCACTGAGGAGATGGAGACTGAGTGAACCTAAGAACTCTCTATCTTTCTTGTCTAGCTGAATTGGAGAGCTTCAGCTCCAGTGAGAGGACAAAACTGTCTCTAAAAAATAAAGTGATTGAAGTAGACCCCAGAAACTTATTCCTAGTATGTGTGTGTGTGCGTGCGCGCGCGCGCGCGCGCACACACACACACACACACACACACACACACACGCTTGCACATTCATACAAAATAGAAAAAGATAGTAGGGCAAGGGAAACCACAAACTCTTTTTCCATTTTTTCATGAATTTCTTTATTTGCTTTTTTTTTAATATTCCAACTGCAAATACCCTCTCTACTCCCCTCCCAGTCAAACTCTCCCACCCTCTTCCCGCATACTCCCACTCCCAGAAGGTTTATAGTATACTGGAAGAGAATGCAATACTGCTTCTGGAATGACAGGTTAGTTGCTTTTCTTGTGCCTGATATAGATTGAAATTGGAAATGAGCACAGAAAGTATTCTGGGATGCCTTGTCTGCACTAACCCTGCTTGTGTATGAACATCTCCTGTGGTTTTTAAAAGACTACTCAAGTTAATGGTTTACAACTCTGAGGGCAACCCTTGATGAACCATTACATTTCAGGCTCTGTCTCAAATATAATGCTTATATATACCTCCATTTGTCTCTCTTAAATTCATTATTTGTTGATCTTTTACTGTAAGAGGGGAATAGAGATAAGGGACTGAGATACCCATTGGTTGTCAAATTAGAGTAGTGTCACTGGACAATGAATCACAAGTTTGAAATGAGTTAGAATTGAATCTAGTCATGATTGTTTGCTGTCATCAAAGGTTTCTCATTGATTTATATTTCTTAAATACTGCTTTCCCATCATAAATGATGCTCATGGTACGTACTCATAATGACAGTGTCTGGAACTGGAAACAATGATGCTCAATTTGTCCTCTCATCAAATAAAAATGTGCTGTTCATTTTATAAAAACATAATAAGCATCAGATTAATAAGTGGTTTATATATAACTTATTTATATCAATATATATTATATATATTAATAAGTGTCATATAACTTATTATAAGTGGTTCTCAACCTGAAGATCATGGCCTCTTTTGGGGGACAAATATTTCTTTCACAGGGGTTGCATATCAGATATTCAAAATATCATATATTCACATTATAATTCATAACAGTAGCAAAATTACAGTTATGAAGTAGCAAAAAAAATAATTTTAAATTTGGGTACCACAACAGAGGGACTGTATTAAAGGGCCACCAAATTCCGAGGGTTGAGAGGCACTATAAGTCTGTATCAGCTGAACAAGTATATATTTTGACTTGTTGCTGTTGGCTTTCAACTTTCGAGCATAAGGGTATATGGCTGAGTTTAGAATCTGAAAAAAAGTCTCTAAGAAAGCTGTAGATTTTAAATAAAGTCAGAATAATGTTTTTAAATTTCTTAAGCCAGGATTCTGTCTAAAACACAGATCTTTTTAAGTATAAATATTAATTTCTTCCTTCAGAGAACAAAAGATAGTAAGAACATCAGTTAGAGCTGATGTTAAATGGATGAAACAACAGACTTTTTAAAGCAAGATACTTAAGTGATTCTACTTCACAATGCTAAGCCTGGGGTGCCAATCATGATTCTACATTAATATCTCTTGTAAGTTAAGCTCCAGATTCTCTAGAGATGGGCTCTGCTTCTAAGTATGTTTTCAAAATCCCCACAAGGGATACTGTGTGCTAAGCATCATGGAACTAAATAGCTTTTCTGTAGGTGCCACACTGGAATGAGTTAAAGTCATACTTTTAGCTGTTTTTTGAAAATTAATTGTGGAAAGAAAATTAATTTCTTTCCTAGTGTCAGTTTGATGACTAACTGATTCTAAAACTATCTCCAAGTTTCTTGGCTTTTTTTTAAAAAATAAAGAACAAATATCCATATGTTTATATTATCAATAATTTCCATGTTTTTCATTTAATATATAACACATTCAGAGAAACTTAATTTCATGAACAATATTTAAATTCTCCATAGTATAAGCATAACTTTTAAACTATGCTTATTATTAATTATTAACTCCTACCACCCAACAAACTCTAACACTTTAGAAAAGATACCCAGATCAAGCAGGTCCTTTGAGGGCAACTGGTTAGCAATTTGACTGCAGGAACACCTCAATCAGCAGGTGCTGCTGTGGTCATCTGACTTAGGCATTGCTGTGGCAGCTTCACTTCAGCTTGGGCCTGAGGTCTCTGTCAGCCGAGACTGTCACAGCCTTGCTATGGGCCTCCTCTGGTCATCTGGACCTTGACCCACCTCATGAGACAGGGGCCGCACTGCTCCATTCATGTTCATGATCTCTTCATCATCTATTTGCCAGAGCCTCAGAGTTTATGTACCTCATGCCTCACTTATTTGCTGAGCAGCTCTGGGTCCATGGGTAGATGTAGCCTCAGGTGGCTCTCCTCCTACCTCCCCTGCTCTCCTCAGTGTCCAGTTCTCATGAACTTTCTCTGAGCATGTCCTATGTCACGCCTCTTTTGCCAGCCAGAACTTACTTGTGGCAAGTTCATCCTTCTACACCCTTACCTCAGACATCTTGGGCTAGCTTGTGACAGGAGTCTCTTTCCATGACTGCTTGACACTTATAGCCTCAGGGCTGATGTAGCTTAGGGGATATTTTATATTTAAGCCCCAGTATCATATATGTATGAAGCCCTATATGAAAGCATGTGCAATGATTTCCCAATATTAAAAAGAATTTTCTCTGTAACTAATTCTTCAGTTTAGAAGACATCATGATAACTTTTAAGTGTTCTTGAATAAAAAGTCCATGGTGTAATTTTGTCTGACTTTGTATCTCAAAAGTCTGAAGTGTCTTGTTTGGTAATGGTTAATGACATTAGTTGTTTATTGTAACATGAAACAAAACAAAAGCATACACTAGGGATTTTGTCTTGACTATGACCAAATAGAATGCATAGCTGTGTTATCAAAGGATAATGTTTAAGATCTCCATCCTGCTGGAAAGAAAGGATTGCTACTCTTTTCCATGTTCTGTGGGAATGTGCTGAGACAGAGGTATAAGGGACTCATTGACTTAGGAGCTCTTGTCATTTTCAAAAAGATTGAATTTCCTACTTTTCATTGACTTGCTGTCTATATACAATTTCGTCTCCAGAAGAAAGGAAAACATGGAAAGCTTAAATGTTTGAAATGGGAAATTTATGAATCAGAAAGTCAGTAACTACCAAACGTTAAACACATTGCTATGGAGAGGAATGAGGCTTTCACACTGTGTAGTGTGAAACCTAATAAAATGTTCATCATGGTTCATTCTCTATTCCTCTACCTTCATTTCCAGTTTACAAGTCTACATTTATTTGGTCCTGAAGGTTCAAACCTAATCATGAATAAAGTGCTATCAGTTTTGCACACACAAGGGTCTATAAGTTCCTGTTAGCCACCTCACTTAAACATGTGTTTCATGAAATTATGATGGCACCCACCATCACTGAAGTAGATCTTACACCTAAAAATAACTACTGCCTTCTCAGATCAAAAGCCATTCAATTAACAAGGCTCAATTAAACTTTTATTAAAAGCTAAGATCACATAGGGCACTTAAGTTTGTCACATTCACTAGTTGAGAATTATACTTTTCAAATAACACAAAACTACACCTTGAAAGTCTCAGTCATATCTCCCTTACCATCTTAAGTAAAAGTATGTGATTAAGATGACAGTTGTATGACAGAAGTATTTAATGCTACTGAAGGCCAAAGAAGGAAAAATTTTAACTGACCAACCAAAGTCCACTGTTCAAGACAGAAATAATTGTTTAGTTTTCTTATTTTGTAATAGGGGAAATAAATATGTTGTTGATGCTTACCTTAAGCTTTTCATAATATATCCACTCAGAATAATAACTTTAGGCATGGTACTCTCTTTTTCATTTATGTTACTTACAATAATCCAGTATTCAGTATAGTTAATAATTGTCATGATGCTTTCAGATGTATTGGACTACAACTTGACTGTAGCTGTCTAAATCCCTCTGTTTCTTCTCTCTCTCCTCTTCCTCCTCCTCTTAATCATCTCTTTATTCTTATTCTAAGAAGACACATTGATAAATTCCATCTTTCTTCTTAAATATATTAACCATTGTATAAATGTAGAAATGGGTCTTCTGCATATGTTTAAAATCAGCCAAATTCTTTCTTCTCATCCTGCAAACAAACCAAGTATGTTAAGATATGCCATTGCTCCTGCTGCAGCTCAAATCACAGTCTCCTAGAAGGATTTTAATGACTTATTTATGTATGCATCTAATCTCTCCATAAGATGCAGACTGTAAACTCCTATGCTGGAGCTGAATTTTAGTCATGTGTAGACTTTTTCCCATGATCTTAATTCTCCTGCTCAGATTTTAATTCCTGGCAACACAGTTGTGCCAAATGGCAATGTTAGTGCTGCATGAAGGTGAATTTTGCAGAAATATTTAATACCTGCTATGTTTATCCTCCTGAAAAGGAGATGATACAATCATTTTCACCAGTTGGACTTCAGTGGAAATGAAATTTTAAATTTACTTTGCTTATTTTTATATTTCACAGTTGCCAATCATGCCCAGCTATGCTTCAAAAATTAACTTTTAATTAACACACAAAGAAATGGCTTTTATTATGCAATTTAATACATATATACCATTGTACTTTGTTCATATTTTACGGCCACTCAACCTCCCCAGTCACTTCTTTCCTGCTCCTGCTAGTCTCCTTTCCCCCTATTGTACTTTTAACTCTGAGACACTGAGTTTCCTTGGAGGAACTAACAGGATTTTTGGCCATGGAGGATTTAGAAAGCAGTGCAGAATTAAAGCCACTTTCAAAAATGTTTAAAGCTAGGACAGTCACTTGAAGAATTAAGTTTCCCAACATTATGTGTATTCTTTAAGCACATTTAAATTATTTCTATAGCTGCAATAATGAAATGGGAAAGTACCAACATGAAATACATAAGGCAGCGTTAAAGGGCAAAGTAATGAGACAAATCATGCCAAGAGGATAATGAAAGACAGAACTACCAAGCCTACTCCAGGGAAAGGACACTGACTGGAGCATGTATTTATAGCACAATGAAGAAATGTTGATGGAATTTTGCACAAGGTGCTATTGGAAGACAGAAGGGGTAGAAATATTAATTGTGCTGTGTATAAAGGGCATTGAGAAGATGAGAAGACTTCGTTTTAATCTGTGTTGCCTTCAGAGCAACAGAACTCCCAATAAAACAAAAGCCACTTGGACTGTCCCTTTAAATGTGAAGTATGAAACACTGACCTTCACCATCAAGTTTGGTGTTGTGAAGCAACACTAATCAACGTGTTTCTCTGTTTCCCTGAAGTAGCCTATTATTCACGCCATATATATAGAAATGATTTTTTTCTGCTGTGAATTTGTAAGGTGCCAAAGACAGGGACAGAAACAGGAATGAGAAACTGGGTACATGAAAGAAGAAATGAAAAGTGTCCCACTCCTCCCCAGTGCTAGGTGTAGAGTGAGAGCAGGCTCTTTTAGATATCAAGCATAATTTATCTGAAGGAAGAAATTCCTCCTCTTTCCAGCTTTGCCCAGGGTAAATGCTGAGTGGATAAAAAGAATGATCTTACAGAAACTCCTACCCTAATCACGTTGCAGACTTGGGTCTTCAGAGAGCTCAGATATATGTTCATACTCTCTCTCTCTCTCTCTCTCTCTCTTTATGGCTTGAAGGATGTAAGTCTTCTTTCTACACTGAAGAGTATGAAAATTCAACAAGAGAATATGAAGTTTATTTTCTGGCCCTCCCTGTTTTGCATAGCGTTAGGTAATAATGGAATAATGGAATGAGTGAGTTGGGAGTATATGGGTTAAAAAATGTAAAGTTATGAACAAGGTTTTCAAGGTGCCTTAAAATTATTTTTAAATTATAAGTTGAATTAAATAGTTTTTAATTGGGGTATATGAAAAATATACATCAAGAATAATGAATTTTAAATACATGCTTTCATCAAATAACTATTCTTATGATTTTGTGCACTTGAAGTGGTGTTCGAGGATAGAGCAGCCAGTATTGGTAGGAACATAGTAACTTTTTTTTCTAAATACTGGCTCTTTCATTTAATGGCTAATGTTTAATGACAGTGTTTCCCAATGACAGTTCTAAGTTCTTCACACACAGCTATTAGAAGACAAATAAGCTATAAAGATATGTATTTACAAAAGACAATAGTTACAACAAACCTAGGAGGCCATTTGTCTCCAGGAATAAAACAGAAGTAATGGTGTGGCTAAGGTAGGTGAAATAAGAATAGATTAATTTCCCCATACACATAATACTTGTTCACCAATGATCCAGTTTTATTCCTTCCCTTCTTCCTCTCTCCTTCCTCTTGCTCTTCCTCCCTCCCTCCCTTCCTTCTTTCTTTCATTCATTCCTTCCTTTTTAGAAGTGGACTTTCTATATGTCCTTACTTAATTAGTCAAGACCGGCCTTAAATTTATAATTCTCTTGGTTTAGCTGCCAAGATATGGGAATACAACCATGTACTTCCACTCTGAGATATTAGGGTCCATTTCTGTTTGGTCCACATTCTGTCTGATTTGATCCTCATTAGAGACTGCTGACTCAAAAGCATCATGTCTCATGTCAGACTTCAGGACAAGAAGCTTCATTTAAAGCACGTGACCTTGAGGAAGCATGCCATGTTTACATTCATATTCTTCCTCCCAGAATTTTGTCTTATGTACGGTCCTTGAAATTTCATTCCTACACAACCTTCCTGAAAACACACACATATTTGCTATGCTACTGAGGAATTCCTTATGCCTCCTTCTCATCATTGTCAAAAATAATCAACTATAATGAGTTGACTTCTCCTCTAACTGTACATGAATTCTACCTAAGTAGGCTGTGGATTTCATTAACAAAAAATGAAAAAAAAAGTCTTAGTAGGAGCTGGATTTATTATTTTATTTATTTGTCTATTTATTGATTTATTTATTTTAAATTTAAACATTTATTTATTACTTCATTATGTCCACATTGTCACTCCCTCCTTCCACCCCCTCCCTCCCCCCCTCTACATCCTCTCCCACCCATCCCATCTCTCTGTTGTGGGGTGTCTCCATGTATCAGCCCCCCTCAGTTTGTTAGAATTCTCCCACCTTTCTGGTCGGAGTGCAAACTTGTACAACCACTATGGAAATCAGTCTAGCGATATCTTAGAAAACTTGGAATAGCTCTACCTCAAGACCCAGCCATACCACTTCTGGGTATATATCCAAAAGATTCCTCACCAACCCACAGAGACATCTCAACTGGATTTATTCTTATCTCTTTCTAATAACATTCTTCTCACCTTTTTCTTTTAAAGTTTATTGCACATTTAAAAAGCAATCATTTTACTTTGTTGACCATTGCATGCTTTTTCTGTCTTCAGGGTTTTCTTTGGCAAGAAGTAGGATTAAGTTTTAAAATAATAGTGTTTTAAAATAAGAAGGTAGACAAATGGCAAAGGTTCGTGTGAATGAGCATTTTCTTCCCGCATTTTATTTTCACTGGAAATTTTTCTTACAAGTGATATTCTCTGATGTTTATCCCCATCCCCTGTCAGGAAATCTCTTTGGACAGATTCCTTTCATTTTTAGCATCCTTTCATCTTTGTGCAGAGTAGGAAACTTTTGCAAGTTGAGTATATGAGAACGCCATCTAGGCGGCAGCTACTTTTCTCAATTCTGGCTCCAACACTTCACTCATAAGATCTGAGACTTTGAATAAGTCCATACAATTTTTGGTCATCTTGTTTGTAAGATTCATAAAAACTGGAATCAACTTTGAACTGAAGGCTATCTGACATGGCACATGGCGAGAATCTGACAGAGTTAGAGACTGTTCATCACCTCCATTGTTATTTTCATGTGGACTTGGTTAATAATAATTCTATTATTCCTTACAATGATTTGTTAGTCTTAGATGTGTTGATTTATTGACAAAAATCACTGAACTATAGTAAGGGAATGCTTTTTGTTTATTTGCATATGAAAAAAGATCATGAAGTATTGAAGAACAGTTTGAGGAGTGCACCTTTCCCTCCCTCTTATTCAGAATGTGTTTAAGCTAAACTGAAATGAAATTTTTTTACTTAATAACATATAAATTAAAAATATGTTTTAGAATATGACAAAGGTATTGAGGGTTTTTTTGTACTTTTGATAACTAATCATATAATGTGATTTAGTATTTTCTCTATAGGAAGTTTTTGCTAAGTTATGGAGTGAAACAATACAAATACATGAATGGCATCTCTGGATCGTAAAATTGTTAATAATGGAAAAAGATTAATAATTGAAAATGAATTATGTAAATAACAATAAGCATATTCATGTTATTATAATTATGGAGTTAAAATAACTGTAATTCTTCAACTATTATAATGGGAAAATTGAGAGCCAATAGAATTTAAAGGGACTGGAAAACCAGCCAAAAATGTTCTCAGGTGAAATTGCTTTTTATTGCACAAACTGCCAATTGTGTTTCATGCAAGTTCATAAGAAACTTGAGAATGGGTTCAAGTATTCTTGAAGACCAGAGAGCTATGTGCATCAATATAAAATGTGCCCTGTGCAGCTGTTTACAGAAGTCAAAGATGGGATATTATGATGCATTTGCAGATAAAACATTGCCTTCGGTTTTATTTTAGAGATGTGGGCATCACTGTGTTCTTTGACTTCACAGAATGTTTACTTTATCATTCTACAACATTTGAAGGAATAACTATATTATAGATACACATGCATTGTGACTGCTATACCAGGGCCAAGTGTACCCAGTGATAGGTGTCTCTATTGTTTCTTTAGACGTTAGGATATTTATGTTCATTTAAGAGCAAAAAGTTCATGGGAAAATGTACCTCTAGTTTATTTCACTATTCAGCAAGAATGTGAGGATGAACAGCCTCCTACTATTTTGCTCTGCTACTCTGAATCTGACAATTTTGTCTTTAGGATTTACTATCATTATTTTTAGAGGCTGTAGTAATCATGGCCTACATTTAAAAAAAAAAGCCCTCTGTTCTTTTGCAGTAAATGAACCTTTCTGAACCTTTTTTTAGAAATACTCTCTACCTCTCAAATCTCCCTTCATTGGCTAGAGATTTAAACCCAAACAAGCCTTCGGGAAAAGAAATGAGGCAGCCATGATTATCACTGGTGAGTGAGGGAGGCATTGCAGTTTTCTGCTTCATCAAATCCTATTCCAAATACTTGGCCACATGGAAGAGGGTAGACCTGTACATGAAACTGGAGTTCATGGAGGAATTGGAGAGTATGGAGATGGTATATATGTGTGTGTGTGTGTGTGTGTGTGTGTGTGTGTGTGTGTGTAATATGAATATATAATGAATATACATATTGATTAATACTATATCATACTTGACCTATAGTAAATGATGACATTTGCCTTTGTAGCTTTATATTCAATATAAAATAAATATGTTCATCTTCTTATTTTTATAGAAGGGAGGAGGGAAAGAAGAAGATGGGAAGGAGAAGGACAGACAGGGAGAGAGGGAGATAAGAGTAAATGAGATCCTTTTAGACAGTAGATATCCTGATTTTCTTGTCAAATCTAGAGAGTACAGAATGAACATGTCAATAGACTAAGCATTAAAATTATATTGTGAGAAACTGATTAAAATTGGGTGGCCACTGCTTCTTTCTTGGCAAGATGCCAACTTATTTCAGTAATGAATTAAATAGCCCTTTGAAATACAGGAGTCAAAAAACAATGTCCTTTGGAACTAACACTCTTCAAGAGTCTCCAAATTAATGGAAAGTGCCTGGACTAATGAAATAAAACATCAAGACTTTGGCAGGAGGTGATTGACAGTAACATCCAATAGCTCAATGCATCTGTCTCCTGAAGACACAAATAAGTTTCTCCTTGTAAAAGAAAATGAGAAACTGGAGCTGATACTAAAGCACAAGTCTGGAGAAAAATGACTTCCTACCTTCTGCCAGAAGAAGCACATTTTTCAGCCCGATTTCTTTGTGCCAACTAAATTGAGATCCTGGGTCTAAAGAAGAATAGTATATTCACAGTCACAAATAGGAAGTACATCCTTAATATGCAGTAAAACAGTAATTGAAGCCATGTTGAAGAGAGATGGTATCTTTTTCTTTTCTTTTCTTTTAGTGAGGAAAAATTTTAAATTCACCATTTTTGTTTATTTTTAAATTCTTTTCTCATACAATATTTTGTAATTATAGTTTACCCTCTCTCTGTTTCTCCTAGTTCCTTCCTACCTCTCCAACCTCCCTGTTGATCTACTCCCTTTATGTCTTTCATTAGAAAAGAATAGGCTTCTGAGAGATAACAACATGACAAAATTAAATAAAAGATGAAGCAAAAACTATCATATTGAAGTTGGACAGAGCAATTCAACTGGAGAAAAAGAGTTCCAAGAGGAGGCAAAAGAGTTATAGACCCATGTGTTCTCATAGTCAAGGGTCCCATAAAGGTAGTAACATAGTAGCTATTTATGTAGATGGCTGGATGTAGCCTCATGTTGGCCTTTTCCTTGATACTTCAGTCTCTATGAGCCCATATGCACCTTTCTTAGTTGATTCAGAGGGCCTAGTTCTTCTGGTGTCCTCTGTCCCCTCTGAGTTTACAATCTTTCTGTCTCCCCTTTTGTAGGATTCCCTGTGTTCCAAGGGGAGGGATGGGGTGGAGACCTCCAATTTGAACTCTCCCTCTCCATATAATGTTTGGTTGTGGGTCTCTATATCTGGTTCCATCTGCTGCTGGAGGAACCCTTACTGATGACTGGATATGAGATTGATCTATAACTGTAGCAGAACATCATTTGGAATCATTTTATTGATTAATCTTTTTAGACCAGTCATGTTTGGTTTTACGCTAGGTCTCTGGGATATATCATCTCTGGTTCTTACTTCCCAATCAGTGTTGGATTCCTTCGAGTGGAGTAGCCTTAAGTCAAATCATACTTTGCATGAATACTCCCACAAGTTCTTTGACACCATTGCTATTACTCTAGAATATTTTTTCAGGCAGGACAGAGTGTAGATCAAATATTTTGTGACTACATTGATGTCCATATTTCTCTTTCAATAGTCTGAAGAGTAATGTCCTGTACCTAAGAGACTAGAACATACATGTGTAGGTTCTATATAAGTACTAGAATAAATTTAATGAGTTTTCCACATGTTGACAATGAGACCCTGTTGTCAGTTTGCAGAGAACAACCTTCCTTTGCCTTAGCATCCATATGGGTTGTTTGAGGGTATCCAAGGGGCCCTCTTGACCAAAATCTCAACTGAATGCACACAAGTTCCACCATTGGAAGACTTGCCTGGTTACAAGAAATGGTCAGTTGAAACTCCTTATCACCCATCACTAGAAGTTCTCATTAAACTCCATATCACCCATCACTAGGAGTCCTCATTAACATAACCTTCATAGATACCAGGACATCTCCACTGCACTAGGTTTCCACACCAACCTCCAAATGTCCCCCAATTGTAGCCCTCTCACTCTACACTCTCTCCCTCAATTCTATGTCCCTAACCTGATTGCCTCCACTCCCATTCCCACCTACCCCTCAGTTCACCTGCAAAGTATATTCTACTTCCCCTTCCTAGGGAGATCCATAAATTTACCATAGAGACCTCCTCTTTACCTAACTTCTCCGAGTCTATGGATTGTCATGAGCAAAATGACAGGAAGCATCAGAAATAAATGAGTCTTGACATTAGGACTGCTGGCCAGGCAGATGCTTATACTACCGAAAGATAAGGTTCAGAGAGTGGGAATGGATCTTACTTTGATCATCTGCAATCTGAGTTAGTATAGGAGACATGCTTTGTTGTTGTTATTGCTTTGTTTGTTTGATTGATTGATTGTTTCGTTGTTGTTTGGTTTGGTTTTTTGTTTTCAGTAAGCAAAGGTGTGCCATGGAAGCAAACACTTTGTACTCTAATGGGTATTTTAAGTAATAAAATAACATGCAGGGGTGGAAATAAAGGTCTTTGACACACTTGACTAACATGTGCCAAGCCTTGCATTTAATCATTAGCAGGATATGAAAGTAGGCATGGTGACAATTGTCTAAAACCTCAGCTTCTAGGAAATAGAGGCAAGAGGGTTACATTTGTTTTCCTCAGCTGCATAGTGAGTTTGAGACCAGCATGGAAACCATGATACTCTGTCTCTAAACACTAACGGAAAAATTAATAATAATAAATAAAATAATAGCATATAATCTAAAATAATAACATAGACTATAATCTAAATATAATCTATTTAGCAATATAATATAATAAATTAATATAATATAATAATTAATATAATATAATATAATATAAAACACATTATACACTTTGTAGCTATAAACTCTTTGAATTCTCAAACAAACCCATTGACCTCTTCCATCTTGTCACTAAAGAACCTGAGATATAGGAACTGGTATTAGGGGAGAACAATTGCCAGGTAGTATGTGAGTGATCATGCATGCACTCACTAATAATGCCCTAGATAAAACAACAATCAAAAAGACCTAGACATAGAAGGTTAAATGACTCACAGAAACTCCTGCAGATGGTTTATGTCAGAGCCAGGGTTCAGATCCAAGACAGTGAGTGGGTTGAAGTGCAGCTTGAGATTTTAAATTAATAATACGTAGTTTCTTCACTTCACTTAAAAAAGAACCATATTCATCCTTATTCTCTCAGCAAATGAGAAAGTGTGCATCAGTGGATGTCATGTATACTGACCTTATTATTTGATCACCAGGAATAATATTGTAAGTAGTTACTGGTCTTTTAAAATCTTATTTAGTAGATAATGAAGACATACTGGCATTGAAAAACAAATCCCATCCTTCTTCCAGAAGGTACCATACTATAGACTCATCACAAGATCTGTTCAGTTCAGTAATAGCTCAACAGGCTTCCCATGTCTTTGCTAAGTATTTACCATGACATCAAGGAAGCCAATGAAAGAAGATCCGTGTGTGTGTGTGTGTGTGTGTGTGTGTGTGTGAGATCGTTTGGATTCCCTTGCCACACTTCAGAATCTTAAACTATTGGTTAGGACTTCAATTTCACTGTATATAAATAGCCTGGAATATTTAACCATAGTAACAAAACAGAACAAATCAAAAACCCACTTAAATCACAATTTTGCAAAACCAGATTTCTGCAGTCTTAATAAATCTAATTAGAAACCGTTCCTGTCTATAAAATTCATAAGAGATTTATGTAAAAGCTCTGCTGTTTTCAATGCTTTTCTCCCCAGTGTCATAGGTATATGAAGCACTTCACTCGTGCATCATAAGTGTCTCTGCACACATTCCATTGATAGGGACAGGAAAGACAGCCTAAGGTCTATTTCTCAAAAAATAAGTATTGATGTTTTGTATAGCAATATGTCTACACAAAATGGCTTTTTCAAAGCAAATTTTTAGGTGAATAAACATGAATTTTGACATTTAGTTTAATATATGGATCACATAAACCTTTTGCCTGCTTCACTTTCACTTTTCTTATTCTCTGTCTTGCAACTCTGTAGGAATTTTCTGCTTTGCATATTAAAAGTCAAAGGAACAAGTCAAATTGATCTTAGGACTACATTCAAAAGCTAGGCCCTAATATCACTTCCTTCCTGCCCACTTCAAACCATCTTTGCTCCACATAGAAACCCCTGAAGAAAGCAAAATTTAGCAAATATTCTGAGAGGCATTTATATTTTTTGCTTTCCCTTGAAAACTTAAATCAATACTTGACCTTTCCACATTCCTATCAATATAAAATGGAATCTACCAGTGTTGACTTAAAGCTGTGGAATGTGTGTCAAGATACACTTGTCTTATGAACGCTCTCTTCTTTGGGGACCATATATGTGTGTTAGGCATACGTATATATGTACATTTGCATATTTGTGTATGTACATATGTCTATTAGATGTACATATGTGTACAAGTAGGGATATTAGATGAGTATTTTACAAGTGTGTTAGGTGAATAATATGCTTATATGTATGTAAATATTATCGTAGATGTGTTTATATGAATATATGTAATTTAAGTGTGTGTATATGCATATACCTCTGCTTCAGGAATTGAATCCATTCCTGGTCAGCAGTATCACCCCCATCACTAAATGTGAATACAGTCCCAAAGTTTGTTTAGTGCATTCATTTGTTCCATGTTGATATAAAATACATATTTATGAATACACAGGTACATAGAATATAATAAAAAATTCTTTATAAATGAAAAAACAATTTTTTCCAGCTAGTTAAGAGATGGGTCATGGTGCTAAAAGTCTCCTAACACTGAATTCTAAGGAAGGCCTTCCTCAGTGTACATCTAAGGAGCAGAAGGTCAATTGAGCCTGGATTTTACTGTCACAACACAATTACTATAGTGAAAATATTAGGAAATGGCATGCTTGTTGTTGTATTTTAAGGAACACAAGCCCCTGTAAAGCTTGAAGCCAGTTCTTGCAAGTTAAGGTAGCTTATTAGAGTCAAGGAGTTTCTTTAGTGTAACAAGGGAAAAAGGAAGGCACATTAATGCAGAATGAGAAGGTGAAAGGACTGATTTTGTGCTTGTTTCTTATCTTAGGTATGCAGGCCACTTGACCTCTGAATTAACTGTTCCATGGATTCAATTCCTTTTCAGTTATTTTTATTTTCACTGGAACAGACATTTTGGGGTATAAGGATGGGAGAGTAGGATCAGGGAGTATGAATATTTGGAAATGTCTTTGCAGGTATTCCTCTAATTGTGGTTGGTGTATACAAGAGTGGGTGCAAAAATAATACTGTGTCCTCTGGAGCACCTTCAGCTAGTAGCAAAGGAGAATCAAGACTGAATTTGGCTTCATTTACTGAGCAGTTATGACAATTGAAATGACAACATGAAATTTCTTAGTTGTCTTCAGATTTAATCACCTCCTCTTTATTGGAGACAGAATGATACCTTGCTCATAGTATTATAATGAAAAGTAGAGTACATATTCCTAAACTGAAACAAGGTAAACAATAACAAAGTTTGCATGTGCATCAGAGTCTTCTATATTTGTAAGAGTGGTTGACATACTGTTATAAGTGATCTCTCTTTTGAGAGCTTAGGAGAAATTGATTTTATATAGGAAAAAAAGATTTTCATGCATTTAAAGCTACCTAAACATGAAAAGATAAATCTACCTTTCTTTTAGAACTTTAATTAAACATCAAGGTGGAAAATAAAGGGAAGCATATGGGGCCAGTTCAGTTCTGAGGTGAAGAAAAGTCTTTCATCACAAGTTGGCAGGAAGATCACAGTAGTTTTAGCTTTCAATCCAAACAAATAGAGAGCTGGTGTACAAAAGTCATTGAGGTCAGACAATTTGAGGCTTGATTCCCTGTGATGAATTGGAAAGAGATGAATAACTTGTCAGGTATAAAGAAAAAATACAACCTAAGATTATTTGTTTAATCAATTCCTTTGATTCTTAAATCTCAAAGCAAGTATCAAATTTTTGTAAATGGACTATTGTGGAAAACAAAAACAATATTCACAGAATTTCTTTTTTAGTAAGCAGAATTGGTATGGTATATTTATATGTGTCTGAATAGTTTAAATATTTTTATGAATGTAGTGTATCATTGAATGCTATTACCTCATACATGTGTATGGTGATGTGACACACAGATATAGTTCATATTTACATATGTATTTTATATGATAAATGTCACATATAATATACAAACTGTATTATATATGCATCAATGTAGAAAGAATAGTATTCTCTTTCATTCATACCCAATAATACTTTTTGAGACTCACTATGTAGCTAAACTGGTGTTGAATTTATGATATTCATTCATTAACTTCCCAAATGCTGGGATTACATGCATAGATCCCTACAGTTGGCACTTCCAACAATGTTTCCTGTCATTTTATTTGATTCCATAATAAAACATAGCAGCTACCTTTTTTCACTTTTCAACAAGGTGTGAATTTTATAGAAATGTGTGTGGGGTTGAGACTGTTTCAGCTTCAGCTTTAACTAGTATTACATTTGAGGGCTGGATAACTATAGGTCAATGGGATCTTAAAAAGCAGTTATTGTCCTCGGTTGCATTACTGTAATATTAAGCATAGGTTATCAGGTGAGGGCAAGTTTACCATCCACTCAGGAGACTATGTCATATCTGAGAGATACATTTATTTCATAACCAAAGAGGAGTCACCACTGCTCTTAGGTGGTGGGAGACCAAGAATGTTGCTAAACATCCACAGGACAGAATACACAGCAATAGCACACATACCCTAATATATAACCCTGAAAGTCATTTATGTAGAGTTTGAAAAGCCTCATCACTGGAGTGAAAATGTGTAATCTGCTGAAATACAGGAATGTGGGTGAAATAATGACATAATCAAAGGACACACTTGGAACTGGAAGATGGTAATGTGAGCTGTGAGACAAAGCACACTGCACAGTGACACAGCAAGCCCAGCTCAGCAGGCAGACTGTAAACACATTCTGAGCCTGCCTAGAGGTGCACAATGATAAATGTAGGAAACCCACTATGCCACAAGTCCTTCACTGTAGCTGCCATGAAAGTGTGCTTTCAACCAAACCTGATTAGCATGACCTATATTGAAGGCTTTCCCCAAATGAGTTTTAATTTACATATATAAAAACCTCCTAAGATGAGAGACATGAAATCATTTTCTTTGTCAATTAATGCAATGAAGATAACCACAGAGGAAAAGAGTCATTAAGTAATGACCAGCAAACACTTCCTCTTGGATTAATTGGCAAAGAGTGAGCCCAAATTTGAATTCTCTACTTCTCAGTATCTCCTATCTTACCATACTTTGTTGTTTGTGTTGTCTAGCTTGTATGTTATATGTGTCTGTGATGTCTGAATGTCCCTAATTTGGTCCCCAACAAAGGCTTTGGTCTGTAATTATTGAAAAACACAGAACACATGATATGAGAAAAGGAGGAAGGATTATTGTTTGCAGAAGTATTTAGCAGAGCTTTATAAGGGAACAAACTTTACTGACACCAGCTGACTCAGGATAGCAAACAACATTGCAAATAACAACAGTTATTACTATCTATTATCTTAGTCAGTGTTCTATTGCTGTGAAGAGACAATATGACCTTGGAAACTCTTATTTTTGGGGTGGGGTGGGGGAGGGATTGGTTTCAAGACAGGATTCCTCTGTGTATGGCTGTCCTGGAACTCACTCTGTAGATAAGGCTGGCCATGAACTCACAGAGATCTGCCTACCTCTGCATACCAAGTGCTAGGATTAAAGGCATGCACCAAACTCCTCCTGGCTCAAGGAAACTCTTATTAAGGAAAACAGTTTTAGCATGACTGAATGGTAACACAGACGCAAACATGGTGATGGAGAGGTAGCTGAGAGTTCTACATCCAGATTGGCAGGCAGCAGGAAGAGAGAGACAGTAGGCCTCCCTTGAGGATTCAAAATCCCAAAGCCCACTCCCATTGACACACTTTCTCCAACATGCCATATACACCTACTGCAACAAGGCCACAGCTCCTATTCCCTGTCAAGTAGCATCATTCTTTAATGACCAAATATTCAAGTATATGAGGGTTTTGGAGTCATCCCTATTCAAACCACTACACACCTATTGCTTTAAAAATTATGATAGATATTTGTTTTAAAGTTCCTTTTAACCTGTTGACTGATTTTAGCAAATGATTACCAAAACACATGATTTCCTTGTTTCTGATGGCTGAATAGTATTCCATTGTGTAAATGCACCACAGCTTTTTTACCCATTTATCTGGGTTGTTTCCAGTTTCTTGCTATTACAAATAAGGCTGCTATGAACATAGTAGAGGAGATGTCTTATAGATTGGTGAGGAATCATTTGGATGTATACCCAGGAGAGGTATGGCTGGGTCTTGAGGTAGAGCTATTCCAAGTTTTCTAAGATATAGCCAGACTGATTTCCATAGTGGTTGTAAAAGTTTGCACACCCACCAGCAATGGAGTAGGGTTCCCCTTTCTCCACAATCTCGCCAGCATGTGCTGTCATTTGAGCTTTTGATCTTAGCCATTCTGGCAGGTGTGAGATGGAATTTCAGAGTCCTCTTGAGTTACACTTCTCTGATGATTAAGGATGCTGAGCAGTTCTTCAAAGATGGTGATGAAATAAGTTTGGTTTTTTGTTTTGTTTTGTTTTGTTTTTGTTTTTGTTTTTGGAAGCTGGCAATTTTTTGAACCTGAAAGAGATAGAAAAGGGGATGGACAAGAATAGGAAACTATTATAGTGCATTGAGTGTTGAGATTTACATGTAAATGTTTCTGCTTTGTAGACATAGAAGTAGATAAATGAAAGTAAGAAGAATGAAAGGAAAGAAAGGAGATTATGTTTTGTTGCAGGAAGATATAGTACAAAATTATATATAAAAAAGAGGAAACAGAAGACTTGAATAGTCTTGTATTTTAAACCAAGATTGTGTTACTGATCAGCATATTTTGAAGTTGGATAAAAATAGTCTGATAATTGTTAGGATTTTTTTTTTTTGCCTTTTCATTCCTCCTTTTTAAAAATTCTTGTTACTCCTAGAAGTTGAAAGTCATACTATTAATAAGGAAACAATTACAGTATTTTACAGTCTTCCTATACTTAGTCATTGAGTATATATCAATGTGTAAAGTTATGTGGATTTTTATTACAGTTAAATTATAGTAATATATTTATTTATATTTATAAATGTATAATTATATTTATATAAATATTTACTGACTGCCTTATGGACAATACAATATACTTAGGTAAAATCCATCCTTCATATGTCTTGGGTTTCTGATACCACTGAGACAAAAATGTATTTTCTCATATATAATATGGTAACATATGTGAATTAGAGGTTAGTCATAGTGTTCAGAGTAAAGACAAGTGAATATGACATGGGTGAGAAGTAAGTAAGGTAACTATGAAAGAAGATACACACCTTCAGTGGCCTTAGGATTTTCCAGGACTGTTAAAGGTCTGATAACTTTTTGTGTTGATATTGATATGGTTGATAAATTAAGATTGTTACAAAATAGTTCACAAAGTAGACTCAGATGAAAAATGAACCATTCAACTAATGTGTAACTCTTTAGAAAGCTTTTGACATTGTCATCCTATTTTTGACCTTGTACTCATTAGCTAGTGGTTGAAATTATCTATTTATGTAGTTTTTCCAGCAAAAGCACATTAAGAAATATAGGTACAGTGGAATATGCTTATCTCTGGTACCATTTACATGCTCACAATAAATACCTTCCAGTCAAATTCTATATCTTCTCATGGTCTACTGAGACATATAATCTTATATATCTTATAATAAAGTTCTTCCTTTTCAAGAATCCAATGCATTCATAGCTGTAATATGCTTATCCCTTAAATGTTGTCAAAGCTTTTAAAAATAAACTTCCCTTTTATGAATCTCTGCTAAATAAACAAATATTAATTTTCTAGTCACTCAATTTTTGTTAATAACAACCTCAGTTCTTTTCACATGATATGTGTAAATTTAATAATTAGATAAGAGAAAAGTTTTCTATTTGTTTCTAGAAAATAATTAAATTAACAGTTGTTAAATTTTCTTACTTTCCTGTGGTGTTAACAATTAACACATTCTGCCAATTACTGTAGCTATTTATATGCTTGGTACCTCCTTAGCAATATTTTTAAAATATTTGTTGCAGATAACAATATCTATGTACCAAACTCAGAACCCTGTACCAAAGAACAGCATGTACTTAACATATACAGAACTAATAGTTGTCAAATGGAGAATTAATTAATTAGAAAAAAATGTATATGTGATATGCATATCATGAACCCAACAACAGAACAAGAAGTTGGAAATCATACAGCTGAGTAACTGAATGAGTCATGAAATCTAGCATTTGTCCCTAAGTGGTAAGCATTCTCAAATTAATTTCTCCTTAAAGTAATCTGTTTTCTCTGAAATAATAGAAGGTTTTTCAAATTGAAGAGTAGCTTTTGTTATTTTGTTCAATGAAGGTTCTTCATGTGTGGCAAAATGAATGAAGCATTTTCTTAGGCAATAATGGATATTTAAAGTATATTTCCTTAAGATGCTTTAAAAAGAAATTTTTCATTCCTAAAATTGTTTGAAAATTTCCAGTGTATTCCACAGTGTTGAAGTTCATCTTTTTTATGTTTATTTATTATTTCAGGTTACATCTCCAAAACAATTTAGTACATTCCACTTAGGAGTTCATCTTGCTGACTCTGTATCACCTTGTAAGAAATTAACAGAGTGCTCTGTTGTTTCAAAAACTACATTCAAACAAACTGTAATTAATTCCATGCAAATGGTGAAGTGATGTTAGCTAATTGTAAAGGTATAGAACAGTGTTAATATTTGTAGACAAAAAATGAAATAGATACACATTTGCCATGTTTTCAAAGAGGAGTTTCAAAAACACATTTTCAGAATGTAATAATTCATTATTGCTTTTTCCAATCTATTTTATTTTAAAGAGAGTCATACTAAAAACACTTTTGTTAAAAAAATAAGTCTTCAGTGTTTGATAGTGTAATAGGGATTTGATTTCTTTTCCTAGGTATTTTGTATAGTCTAGAGGTCATGAAAATTTATCCTAGGGGTTGAAGAGATGGCTCAGTGGTTAAGAGCACTGACTGCTCTTCCACAGGTCCTGAGTTCAATTCCCAGCAACCACATGGTGGCTTACCATCCATAATGAAATCTAGTGCCTTCTGTAGACAGAACACTGTATACTTATTAAATAAAAACCTTAAAAAAAAAAGAAAGAAAGAAAATTTATCCTGATTATTCTACTGCAATGAAGAAATTGATATTTATTGGGGATTATTATTTTATTTTATTTTTACTTTTAAATTTGATGGCATTTGTGTTATCTGCAGATGTTAGTTAAGGCCAACCCAGATTTTGTGTATCATACATTTTTTTTGTTTGTTTGTTTGTTTCTCATGTAATTAATTAAATTTTATGACCAACCTTTTACAAGATGATTAGTTCCTGAAGCTGGTAATAGAATTTCCTGCATTTTCATGTCAGTTTTTAAGATGGATACAGCAATGTTGTCATAAGTTTTAAAAATATTTAAACAAAGTGTTGAGGACAACACTCCTCAGACTTTCTCCATAATAAATAGGAATGATAATGAAAATAATAATAAATGGCAGAAATCAGTACTCCTGAGAGCAATGACATAATAGTTCTTTATTATTAGTTTTTACTGCTAAAAGAATTGAGTTTTAGATTCATTTTTATATGTTATAATCTTAATCTAATAGAGTAAGCATCAGTTGATGATTGTCCTATTAATGGGGAAAGGGCAACGTCCATTTTTGCAAGTATAAAGTCTGATTCCTTCCTTCCTTCCTTCTTTCCTTCCTTCCTTCCTTCTTTCCTTCCTTCCTTCCTTCCTTCCTTCCTTCCTTCCTTCTTTCTTTCTTTCTTTCTTTCTTTCTTTCTTTCTTTCTTTCTTTCT
>CAJQZJ010000753.1:2686443-2699931 GCA_907164525.1 Lophiomys imhausi | reverse complement strand
TTTCTTTCTTTCTTTCTTTCTTTCTTTCTTTCTTTCTTTCTTTCTTTTTTGAGGGGTGGAGAGCAGACATTGAAGCAAGGTTTCTCTGTGTAGTTCTGATTGTCCTGAAACTCACTCTGCAGACCAGACTGGTCTTGAACTCATTGATCCACTTGCCTCTGCCTCCCAAGTGCTGGGAATAAAGGTGTACATCACCACCTCCTAGCTAGCCTGATTTATTTCTTATTAAGTTGTTATGTTTATATCCTGCCCCCAAAATAAAAAAAAAATTAAAACATAAAAAACCTAGTCACTACTTAATTTTCTGATATACTAATAGAAAAGGTTTTTTATTTGTCCCTAAAAAGGAGGAAAGGGAAAGATTGAACTTATTTTTTAAGTAGAAGCTATTTACAAGTAGAATCTTGGAATTCTACATGGTAGCAGAATATAGATGAAAGATATGTAAATGTATTTAAAGCATGAAAAAGCATCATGACACAGCCTACAAGACTGAATTTGTCATTTGTATTATGCAAACTGGCACTTTGTTTATTAATATAATGAAATTATAATAAGAAAAAAAAGATTTCACAAAAGACCAGCCAGAGCCAGACAGTTGATTAAAAGATGAAAACATGTGCAGCTCCCTGGAGCCTGGAGTTACTTTTAAAGTAGATTTTGAGTGACTTGTCCAGGCAGGGAGTTTTCCAGAAGGAAATGGATATTTGTCTGGGGTTAGGTTAAGGGTTAGATTCCCAGGGCTCCAGTGAACTTGTAGAAGAAATAGAAGAAATTACTGAGGTGAAACTCAGACAGGAGATACTGGAAATGGTGAGATTTACCATCCTTCTGAGCTAACTGCTGAGCAGCAACTCCCAGACACACTACTCTGGCAGTCTTCTGCTCTAATTTTGCTCCATGGCTAACCACAACCTCCAGGATGCCAAAGTGTTAAGCTCAGATTGAAGTATCAAAAGCTAGATTGTGAAAGTGTCATTTAATAGTCTTTTTCTCTTTTAAAAAAATTTTTTTTCATGGAGTGGAGACAATCCAGTTTGTGGTTTCTAGTTGTCCAAAATAATAGTACTTGGGGGTATATTGGAGATTATATCATCCAGCCAAATGACCTCATTTGGCAGGTGTAGAAATAAAAAATAAATAAATAAATAAAACTTGTCCAAGCTAACTCAGGTAGTAAATGATACAATACACTGAAAACTCTGTTAAGTCCTATGGCCTTTTGGCTTTCTTTACAAATCAGTGAAATGAAGATGAAGGTCGGCTTGATTGATATTTCTATGAGTCATTTTTATTCTAATAGTCTACTTTTGGGAAGTTCAAATTTTAGGTATTTATGCATTCTCCAGTGACAAAACATCTTGAAATGGAAAAAAATAAAGGTTCATATTTATCCCCAAACAGCAGCAATAAGACATTCTTTTAGACACCAGATTTCTTAATGTTTAGCTTTCTGTTCAGCTATTTATTTCAAAATGTGACCTTTGCTTGTATTAAAGATTTGAAAATGCATCTTACTTTTGAGCATGGCTGACAGTTTGCTACATGGCATCCTGACACTGCAAATACCCTCTTATGACACTACTATGAATTTTAACATCAGTGCTTTGGTTGTTTTATTCATATCTGAGAAAGTTGAGATCGAATGAAGGAGTGGAGCCACCAAAACGCTCATGTTGTACAAGACAGCATATGCCAATGGAATTAATGTGAATTTGATTTAACTTCTCTCTTTTTTTTTGTTTCTCTAACATACAATTTAGGCAAACTGACACCAATTGTATTATGTAATGGTGGCTATCACACTTTCATCAGGAGTGACCATGCTTCTTATCTGAACTGAATAAGCTGGGTATTTAGTATATCAAAAGATTCCAAAAGAAGATAAAACAGGGTTTTTAACTTTTTTTTTACCTGATGTACAGTTAAATTAAAACCCACTGATTCTCAGGTTAAAAAACTGATTAAAATTTAAATTGATTAAATTAAATTGATTTAAATTAAAATATATCATTCTGTATATTTAATTATTTAATATGCAGGAGTCTTGGATATTCATTGCATAAATGGAATATCAATGCATCAATAATATCCATAAGGTTATCAAGAGGTAAAAAATACGAAAACTGTCTTTTTATTAAAACCTATATATTAGTGCATTAAAAAAAAAAGACATGGCAGGGCAGGGAAAGATGAAATGTGGGAAGGGAATGCTTAAATTTTCTAGTAAAATCATGGCTAGAAGCAAAAAGACTGCTAGAAAGCAAATAAAATATGGTGGTACAATAACCAACATCCATGCTTCTTTAAAAGCTATCTCCCTATGAGTCACTTGGAGATATTGTTAAAATGCAAACTCTGCAGCTGTAGTGACAACTACCCAGGAAGCTGTGGCACAAAGAACACTTGAGGTAGGGCATTTAAGGCCAAACTGGACAACACAGTGAGACCGTGTATGGATATATGTGTACACATAGACGTGTCTCCAGTTTTGAAAAAATGCAAACTCTGATTAAAGATTTCTCTATGAGTTAAGAGACTCTTCATTTATTTTTAACTCCTGGGTGATACAATGCTGCTGTACTCCAGCACTTTGAATAGCAAGGTATTGTGTTTTCAGGCTAATGTGTATAACCAAGGGTCAAGTCTGTATCTTGCCAAGAAAGAGCCATATATTTGTCAGTTTATATACCAAGGAAAGGCTATGCAGCCTCGCTAACACACATTGCCACACCATTAAAGATCCTTCTACACTTTCTGCTTTTATTAGAAAGTGTTGTGAAAGCACTCAACTTCTAGTGCTTGCTTAGATTTTCTGGATGATAGATAGAGGGAAAGTAGGATTTTATGTGCAGCAGAATTAGGAATAAACAAGATCTAGAGGGTCTAAACATTGCCAAGGTAGTTGAATTGCTTTTTGGTCCTTTACAAGGTCTTATCTAATAGGAAATGTATTAGATAAGGCAATGAAGAAAGATGAATACTGCCTTAAGAATTGTGGCCTCTGACTGCTGACCTGAATGACTTTTTCTTTGACACACTGCACATTTATGTTGGGTTATATCATTCATTATTAAAATAAATATGAACAGGAAGGAGACATTTGAAATTTCTACTACATTTTATATTTTAAATACAATTTATCAAACATGTTCTGGTTACTAGGTTACAAAGTAGTGTATTTGGCATTGGGTAAAATATAATGACCCAAATGTTAAGTTCCAGCATTCTCAGTTTTCATTATAAGGAAAGAGACAGGAAAACTGTCCCCAGATGTAAGACATTTTGGCCTTTAAACTTACTGGATTACATGGTTATGTATCTGAGAGAAATTGAAATCAATTCTGCCAAGAATTTAGGGAAACACTTTGAAGAAAGAATTTGAACATAGACTTTTTTAAATTTCCATTTTGTGTTAGTTCTTTAAAACTTTCGTTCAATATAATTACAACCCCTCCACTTCACCCAAATCTATTCCTCCCTTCACTGCCCACTAACTTTGTGTGGTCCCTTTCCCCACATCAAGTACAGTTTGCCCATATATTTGCCCAAGTACATCAAGCTTCCCATATATTCTTGAATGTATGCTTCACTGGAGTGTGGTCAACCAGCCAAGGGCCCTACCATAAAGGAAATGCACTCTCCCTCTTCTAACATCTAGCAACTATTAATGTATCCTTATCTTCATACTGACCTCTCTTCTCCAGGCTTGTATTTTCTCTGAGCCTGTGCAAGTTTTTTATGCTGTCTCAGCTACTGTGGATTCTTATGTGAAACTGCCGTGAGTGTGAAGAAGACAATTTTTTTTTTAGGCGATCCACTGCTTCTATCACTTTCAATCTTTCAGTACCCTCTTCTACAATAATGCCTGAGCCTTAGAGCAGGAAGTTTGATACAGACACCCCATCTATGGATGAGAAACGTACAATTTTTTATTCTATGCACATTAATCAGTTATTGGTCACTGTAAACATGAATTTTAAAATTAAGAACCTAATGGAGAACTAGCATGCAGAGATAAAAAGATATCTAGTTCATCTAGATAATGTAGAGACAAAGATGCCTTTTTTTTTTTTTTAATTCAGCAAAACCAGAGTTTATGTTGAACTGCTGGAGAAAATGGTACCATGCCAGAGTGATCCTTCCACAGCAGCTGAATCTCTAAAAATGGGCTTTCCCTTAGGGGCTTGTTCCCTTAATGGGAAGGAGGAAAGGTCACTTTTATATATGCATTTCCCCTGAACACGTGAGCACAGAACTTCTGAGGGAATATGAAACAGAGACAGGAAGACATACATGATTCCAAATCATTTCCAACACACATACATGTCCACAGCACTTCAACTACTCTTTGTTGTTTGAACAAGAGATAAATTGTTTGTTATGTTGAAATAGTGGCCATAAAAGAAAAATCTTATTTTTCTCTTCCTGAATATGTAGGTGATTAGCTATACTTAAGAATCTGGATTCTGAAGACCTTGCCATCTTTTTTATATCTGATGTCATGACCTGGACTGAATGAGACTGGGGTCTTATCTAGTTTTTTCACCATCCGCACAGACTCAAGATCAAGTGTAGAAACAAGTGAAGATAATCAAAAGGGCTAACTATTAAAAAAAATCCTTTATGAATTCTCGGTTTAGCTCTGTTTCCCATTTTTTTTCATTGTATTATTTGGTTTCTTTGTGTTTAATTTCTTGAGTTCTTTATAAATTTTGGATATTGGCCCTCTGTCGGAAGTGGGGCTGGTAGAGATCTTTTCCCAAACTGTAGGTTGCCATTTTGTTTGAATGACAGTGTACCTTGCCTTACAGAAGCTTGTCAGTTTCATGAGGTCCCACTTATTGACTGTTAGTCTTAGAGCCTGAGTTACTGGTGTTCTAGGAAATTGTCTCCTGTGCCAATGAGTTCGAGACTTTCCCCCACTTTGTCTTCTATTAGATTTAGTGTGTCGGGCCTTATGTTAAGGTCTTTGATCCACCTGGGCTTAAGTTTTGTTCAGGGTGATAAGTATGGGTCTAACTTCATACTTTTACATGTTGACATCCAATTAGACCAGCACCATTTGTTGAAGATGCTGTCCTTTTTCCATTGTACAGTTTTGGGTTCTTTGTCAAAAATTAAGTGACTGTAGGTGTATGAATTCATTTCTGGGTCTTCAATTTGAGGATTCTCTAAATGGCAGTGAGATATTTGAAGACATCCTCAACATCCATAATCATCAGAGAAATGCAATTCAATACGATTCTGAGATTCCATCTCACACCTGTGAGAATGGCTAAGATCAAAAACTCAAATGACAGCACATGTTGGCCAGATTGTGGAGAAAAGGGAACCCTCCTCCATTGCTGGTGGGAATGCAAACTTGTACAACCACTGTGGAAATCATTCTGGTGATATCTTAGAAAACTTGGAATAGCTCTACCTCAAGACTCAGCCATGCCACTGCTGAGTATACATCCAAATGATTCTTCACCAAATCACAAGGAAGTTTCCTCGTCTATGTTCATAGCAGCCTTATTTGTAATAGCTAGAAATTGGAAATAGCCCAGATGTCCCTCAACTGATGAATGGATAAAAAAAAATTGTGGTACATCTACAAAATGGAATACTACTCAGCTATCAGAAATGGCCAAATGGATGGAACTAGAAAAGCTCATCCTTAGTGTGCTAACCCAGACTCAGAAAGATGCACATGGCATCTACTCACTTATAATTGGATTTTAGCTATATAGTGCAGGATAACTCCATTACAACCAATACAACAAAAGGATCAGAAACATATACTTTGTTACCTATTAAGGGGACAATTTGCCCTAGGAGTAATACCATGTTGGCCCCCATGCAAGAGGAAGCTCTTAGCCGGCATATGACTGTTGAGCTAAGAAGGGCTGATGTATACGGTCACTCCACATTGAAGGAGTGGGAGAGGTCGGAGAGGGAGGAGAGGGTGCGAGGGTGGAACCGTGAGGGGTAGAATGAGTGCACTGTGGTGGAGATATAACTTGAAGGAATAATAAACAAACCAAAAGATCCAAGGAAAAGTTTGGGGCCATAGTCCGAAAATGGAAGAAATTCAAAATTCAGTAAGATTAAGGAATGCAAAGATGCCAGGAAACAGTTCCTAGAGCAAGATACAATGTAAGTTGTTTGGTTTTAATTAAATGTTGACTGTAATGACTGTGTCTCACCAAAAAGCACCAGAAAAATCTGGAAGTACCACTTCACACCCTTTCTCATCCACCTTTTTGAGACCCTCTCCTAGAGTACAGAGAACAACAAAAAACATGTGCTGCTTCATGCATTTTCATTCTGCTGAGTTCCTCTGAGTCCAGTAGAATGTTTCTATACCCGGTTTACTAAATTGCTTTTCTAGGCATCAAAATTATTAAAATCGAGAAACACAATTTTGAATCTCTGTATCTATTTTCTTTTTGTCTCTGCCTTTGCTGATCTTTCTATACCTGCTTTCCTCCTCATTCGCATTTCAGCTGTATGAGCTAGGGATTGTTTTGTTTTTTTTTTTTTTTTTTTGGTCAGAGAATGCTACCTATCTCTAAGGTCAGACAATATCTTTAAGGACATTGATTGTGGTGGTGATCATTTAACATCCATTTCCTTTTTTTTTTTTTTTTAATTTGAAATACAAAAACACAAAAGAAGAAAACATTAGCCTTTGGAAGTAAGTGTGGAAAGGTTATAAAGGAAAGATATTAGGGTAATGAAAAGGATATTAGGAAACAAGACCAACATTTGTTGAGTGCTAACATCTATCAGATACTAAATAGGTTACTAGAATCTATATGCATGCGGGGCTCGTCAATCTGTACCATGAGCTTACTTAAGGTTCACACTGGACCTTCGCCATCAGTGGGACTGTAAGAAAGTTTCTAAATAGAAGACCTGAGTCACAGTCATTCTCAACAGAGTTGATGTAAGAATCTGCATATTCATCTGGTTGTCCCGCTACCAGCTGTGGTAAAAAAAAAAAAAAATCCTCCTTTTCATAGATAGCTTAAATGATGTTAAGGTCACCAATTTACATAAAAGGTTAAGAAGGTTGGGCACTAAATAAAGGTTACTCCCCTTCCAAACACACAACCATTTTCAGTGTCTTTGTAATTAGTATATATAGACCACTTTACAGAGTCACCATCTTTTTGTGTGAATATAACCTGTCATTTTCTTAGAGAGTGATGTGGAATTATGTTGGGTATTCCCTCAAAACTAGTTAGATGGTTTATGAATAATCTGTACATGCTTAATATGTAAATATAGGATTGGGTTTTTTTTTTCCTTTGTAATCTGAGTCTAAGGTTACTAATAAATGGCATTCTAGGTTTCAGACAATTGTCTTTAAACAGCACCATATGAAGCACTTTCTAACTTGTGAAACTTTCTAAAGAACTATATTAGAAATGTCAGAAGTATGTCAGCAAGACAAATCAATCCTAAAACCAATCAAGCCTGAGTGACTTCTTACTTTCTTAGGCAAAACCCTATTGAGACAACTGTTAGAGGCCAGTCTACACAAATGGCAGTACTTTCTGCCCATGTAGTTTCTAGATCCTTGCTGTCCTGTGATCAAAGAGAGCCTCAAGGGCTTTTCTCAATCATACTCTACACTTGGCTCACTAATGTTCACCTTCTGTTTCTCAGAACATCTTTAACAGAAAGTGTGAAAGGGAGGTTGGAGAGGGAGGGTGCAGGGAAATATCTTTTCTGGGCCATGAAATAATTAACAGATACCAGTGGATTCTGCTGAAGAATCACATGTGTTTTGGAGAACAAAGATTAGGTTTTAAAAAGCAATCTCCTTCTATTGGAGTGATTCAGTCATATGAGGAAGATAGTAATTACAGGGGAATATTCAGGACCATATTACAATTTGGCAAGGCCTATAGCTCCTTACTCCAGCAGCTGCTGTTCTCCTTAGAGAGTTCCTGTTTCATTTAAATAATTAACTTGAGGTTTAAAAATGTTTGTCTTCTCTTATACTCATGTTGGCTGCTTTATTCTTTTTAAATAGAGGTCAAATGTGTTTTTAAAGTCAAACCTAGGTCTTAGAGTGTGTGTCTGTTTTCCTTAAGACAGTGGCTTTATGGCAGCTGTTTTGTCACAGAATGAAGAGAATTTCCCTTGCCCACTGTGCTTGTGAGGCATGAAGGGCAGAATGAAGCTGTGCACCCTGGTAGCTTGTTCTTTGCTAGGCACTTGTTCTTTATAATGTCTCAGCACTTCCAGTTGGCATGGGAAATACTGAGACAATTTTTTGGCACAAGACATAGAAAACAATAAAGCATAGGCTATTGGGTAGATGTATATTTTGAGGACAAATAAGAATTAAAAATAATAAAACCATACATATTTATTCCATCTTCAAAGAATATACAAATGCACAGGGTAGTGTTGAATATAATAAGCTGGATAAATGATGTAGATGTGTTTTTCTCTTGTTTGGAACATGTGTTTCTGACAATAATTTTAATAGGAAAATAATTGACAAAAAGATACACAATTGAAGAGAGTAATGGCAACTTATAAGGAATGGATAAACAAGTTGTAGTACCACTTTAAAAGGTTTATATAGGAAAAATAATTTTGCAGTGTTTTACTTATAATGAAAATCTATTCTATCCATAGACACAAATTAGGTTTTTCTTCTCAACAGTTTGTCACTGTATATTAATTTTCATATTCCATTCAGTCTAAGGTCGTATTCATTAATGGATTTGTTAAGTATTTAGACATATGATGTTACTCAGTAACTATCTTTAGTGAGTCTGCAGGAGAGTTGTGGTATCTTGTGGGAAATTATAAACTGTACTGGTAAAAGATTAAATTATACAAATACCAATAATGATGAACACTATTAATAAGGCATTTGTTATATAGATATTATCATAAATGATGTTACAGGCATATTTTCTTTTATCTGGTTCAATTGTCACATAAGACTTTGTTAACTCAGTGTCTCCATGTCTTAGAGATATGTGAAGTAAATTCTCAGTATCATGTGACCATCAGCTTCTTTATGAACCACTGATTTTTAACCAAATTAGGTCCTGCTAAAAGATATTTCCATGATGTCTAAATCAACAACAACAACAAAAAAAATATTCAATATCAAAGTACCAGAAAATAAAACTTCAGCCTGGACTACTCATTTTCAGTTGAACAAAGGAAATCATGCTTTAAAAAATGCTATTGTTAGGATAAAAGCTGGAAACTGGCAGTGATCACTGAGTGTTCAGTTTTTATCCAGACAAGACCACTGCAGCTAAAAGCCATATTTGAAGACTTAGACACAATTACGCTTCTCTACTCAGAGGACATTTGGGGATGCCATGGGTAAGAGGAGGGACATTCATGGCATCCTTTGTATATGAATGACTAACATTGCTAAATATCTAATGCTGCACAAGGTATCAGGAGTCAGGGTTATTCTTTCCAAATTTTCAATGGTTCTGGGTTTCTCCTGTAAAAGAATGTTGTCTTATTGTAGATGAACTCCTGTACACCTAACAGAACACAATTTTAGAATCCGTGGATTAGGAGCTCAGCATTCTCATTCTAACACTTGTCTTTGTGTGCTGACCTTTGTCGGCATTTAAATGGCAAATAATAATATTTACCCTACAGCCCTTTTTCCTTAAGATTAAATGAAAGAATGCATGCAAAGTGATTAGAATAGTCCCGGTATTCCTAAAGGAAGTCAGGTTAAAAGATATTAGCACTTGATCTGGGGAATTTAAAGACTATTGATTAGCTTGAGGTTAAAAAAAAAAACAGCTCTCTTCATTATAGACAACTTTCACATTTCTTTTTTTTTTGCAGTATAATGGTGATTTTGGGGGGACAAGTGTGTTAGAACTCTCTGTGGCTCAATTTCTTTATCTAATAGATGAAAGTGGTAAACAGGATGTACCTTCCAGAGTTTTGTGTATATTAAGTAAAAAATATAAATAAAAAAAATCATTGTAACATTGTTAACCACTTACAAACAGGTGTATGAGGCCTTGCTATTCCTTTACTTAATGAAATTAGATATGGTGTAACATACAGCATATTGCCTACACAAATGAAAGTTACTCTTTGAAATTCATTGTTAACTTAGCAGTCTTTTTATTAGAATATCATCATATTACAGTACAGTATATAAAAAGATTTTCTAAGCAATTTGTGAACTGTTTTCATTTTTTTCTATTTGCCTCCTATGCAACAAAAGCAGCTTTTTGAATCTAGTATTCCCTTTTGTCTTTTAAAAATATCTACAATTTATTAGGTAAACAACAATAATTAATTCAATCATATTATATTCTAGAGTCTCTAAAAAATTCTTGTAAATAAGGTGTACATTGTCTTGGCTTACTTTTCCTTTTATTTATCAGAAGTAACAGTGAAGACATAATGGCTAATAAGTTAAGCATTGAATCAAATGTGAAGAATTTTGTTATTTAGAGTCAACTTTTCTAATGTGGATTCTGAAACTGTAATTCCAAAATGCAGATCTTTGAGTAGCAACCTGAAAACTGAGATGAAAAAGACAAAGAACAGCAAGCAGGTACCATTAGATTTAAAGGATGTGGTCCCAAAAAGGAAGTCATTTCCTAAAGGGATTCTTTGAATGCCAGCTTGGCTAGGGACTGAGAGAAAACATGCAGATTGATAATACAAAAGATTGGAGAGCTTGAGAGTCAGCCATTTAGTGTCTTCTACCTTAGGTAGAATATACCAGAACTTGTTCAAATGTCAATGGCAAGGCACACAGTGTTTAAACCTCTGAGTGTTTTCATAAATTCCCAGATAACAAACTTCTTAGAAAAAGGGCTACAGATACTATTTTACTATAACAGTTGTACAGGCAAGCTTAAAGAACACAGCTGAAAGTATACTTCCGATAGAAGTAACCAGTGCCTGAGAAGTAATATCTACAACCTTTCTTGTCAGAGGAAGCTGGTATTTAGTTCATGAACATAACAAAATGTATACAACTATCTTGGCTTAAACATTTTTTTCTCCCGTTTTCTTGCTAATATCCTTGTTGATTGCAGTAGATAAGTGACATGCATGGAATTGAAGAGATTGAGAACAAAATTGTAAAACATAATTAAAAAATAAATTTAATTTGAATTGTACATAAAAATTATTTTTACATTCGATCAACAAAATTTCTAAACAGCTAATTTTTGTTTCCACTGTAGCTGGCCAGAACACATTACAAGTTGGTAACTCTGAATTTGTAAGCAGTGTGTAATTTCTACATCCATAAACTTGCTATATTGACGAGTTTAGCTGACCCTTCTTTTTTTTTTTTATTATGTATACAATGTTCTGTCTACAGCTATACCTGCAGGCCAGAAGACCAGATTTCATTATGGATGGTTGTAAACCATCATGTGGTTGCTGGGAATTGAACTCAGGACCTCTGGAAGAACAGTCAGTGCTCTTAACCTCTGAGCCATCTCTCCAACCTTTAACTGATCCTTCTTATGAAGGAATATAAAATCGAGTAGAGGTGATTATTCATTTTGTTCTTTTTGCATTATCACAAAAGGCATTAATACATTGACTCATCTGACCAATTTAAGCTCTATTGTTTTTGCTAAAAATGAAATCTAGGGGCTGGAGAGATGGTTCAGCTGCTGAGAGGTCTTACTGCTTCTTGAGCTTAGATCCCAGAAGCCATGTAGGGAAGCTCACAACTGCATATAACTTCAGCTCCAGGGAATCTTATTCCCTCTTCTGTTCTGCATGGGCACGTGTGTTTACCTGTACATACCCACACATAAATACAAGCACATGATTTAAAATAATATAAATCTTTAAAAAATAGAAGAAGTTTAATTAAAAAGAAGTCTCTTACATCTTTGCAAGTGGAGTATGTGCTATGTGAAATATGAATTGTATAAATGCCACATGTGTGTATATACATATGTAGCCAGGCTGTAAGGCCTTAACTGTTATGTTTAGGAAATGGAACTTTCCATTGTAAATGACTATGTCTGATTTATGAAACCATTTTAAACTGTGTGTATACCTAAACTATTTCTAAAATAAGTATAAATTGATTTTTCATGGTGTTAATTTAATTATTAATTATAATTCAAAGCTGATTTTAGAATTTGAAATATTAATCATTCAGTAAATTTCAAATATGCACCTACCACTTAAGTATAGTATTCATTATCCCATGCTACAGAAACATTTTTTAAAAATATTTATCAACATTCTAGAAGATTTTATGTATATATATGTATATGTATATATGTATATACATGATATACTAACTTTTGACTATTACAACAATCATGGCTTCTGGTGACTTCAATATGCTATATAGATTTTGCACCACTTTTGGTGAAGTTGCTGGTTTTGCATTTTGTTTTGATCATTGCTGTCCTCAGAAGATTCTGCCTATCAGAAAGTAAGCTGGAGACCTGCCGATGTGACTTGCATAAGTTGAGTCTCTCCTGGTCTTTGCATTGTACCCTTTACCACTGACTCTACCAAATCTTTTATTCATCATTTATCAGATATTTACTGGCTCTCTTTTCTGTGCCAGATAGACAATTTAGCTTGCCTTCCAAAGCTTACTGTTTGCTCAGGCAAAAACACAGAGGTAAATCATAGCCATGAAATTCCATGAGTATGTTCTGTATAAAGTGCTTTTCAGAGTTAGCAGGCACTCGTTAATTCACAGTGTGTAACTATTTGAGCACAGTAATTCTGCAGAAATAGTGTATATATTGCCTGTAGTAGAACATGTGTGTGTGTGTGTGTGTGTGTGTGTGTGTGTGTGTGTGTATTCATTCTAGGGGGGAAGGAGAGTATACCTGTAGAGTAAGCTATAGTAAGCTCTATCTGGGTTTCATACTGGCTGCAGGAGGGGTGTATAACAGATCTTTCCGGACTACATTTACATCAGGATTTTCTCTACGTTTTCTTAACAATAGTCAATCTGACTGGACTTAGATAGAATTTCAAGGTACTTCTTGTTTGGGTACAGGCAGTTCAGCTAACCTGCTGTCAGGGACCAAGCATTTGCTTTGTCATCACCTGCCTCTGCCACTAGCCACAGGTATGTGGGGTCAGATAAAAGGACCTACCTGCCACCTCAGCTCTCTTTCTCTCTTCCCAGTGTCCTCTGCATGAACCCTCCTTCACTGTCCTCATGGCTCTGCTCCCTGCCAGTCTACATGTCCAATCATCTCCCTCTACCCCATCTACAGGTCCTCACTCCTTTCCTTTCCCCTAATAAACCTTCAGATCTGTTCCACAGCAGCAGGGGCAAACCTTTGTATAGACCCGCCATGGTACCCCCTCACAGCTGCACTGTGTTTTATAACACTTCAAATTTCCATTTTCCTGATGAGGAGTGATTCTGCACATCTGTTTCTTTTCCTCTCTCTCTCCCCCCTCTTCTCTCTCTCTCTCTCTCTCTCCTCTTTCTCTCTCTCTCTCCCCTCTCTCCCATCTCCCCCCCCC
>CAJQZJ010000753.1:2671918-2686043 GCA_907164525.1 Lophiomys imhausi | reverse complement strand
CCCCCCCTCTCCCTCCTCTCCTCTCTCTCCCCTCTCTCCTCTTTTTCTCTCTCTCCTCTCTCTCCCCCCTCCCCCCCCCCCCCCCCTCCCCCCCCCCTCCCCCCTCTCTCCCCCCTCTCCCCTCTCTCTCTTTATTGATAGCAAACTGGAGAAGTACCTTAGATCAAGGAGTAATTGACTAGCATGCAGTAAGCTCTGGGTTCAAGATGCAGCACTGTAAAAGTGGAGGCAGAAATATCAGAAGTTCAAGGTCATCGTGAGCTACATAAGGAGCTTGAGACCAGCCTAGGATCCATAAAACAAAAAATCAAATATTTTTTGCTCATTTGTAATTCATCTTTAAAGAATTTCTGTTCAACTCATTTACTCCTGGTTCATTGTTTGGTATTTAATTTTTGGAGTTACTTATAGAGTTACATATTAATTCTCAGTCAGATCTACAATTGCCAAAGAATCTCAGAGATGTCTCCTTTTCTGAGTGCTGCCTTTTCCCTGTTGGTGGTTGTAGAGCAGAGGAAGCTTTCCAATTTCATGCGAGCTTATTTGTCAATTATCACAATCATTGAACGATTGCAGCAGACTTCCATAAATGCATGCTTTTACATATAGCTTCAAGTGCTTGCCTCTGTTTTCTTTGGATACTTTCAGAGTTTTAGCTTTTAGATTAATGTCTTTGATACATTTTTTACCTTGTGTGTGTGGTGTGTGTGTACAGGGTGATACAGATCTAGTTTAATTCTTCTACATGTGAGTTCCCTAAGTACTTTAAAATATCTTTATATTCTACAAAGATGTAGTTTGAATCCACTTTAGTGCTGATATAGGTTGAACAGAAATTTTCAATGCCTTTGAAATGTGGAGTTTAAAAGAATGTGGGGCAATAGATAAAGGAAGGGCTTCAAGGAAAGGTGGCTTAGATAAGACAATTATTCCTTGAATAAGTTGGAAAAATTTAAAGTTAAATTTGTTTTCCAATTTCTTATGTTAAAGGATGATGGCTTTCTGTGTTTCCAAATGTCTTCTTCTTCCTTTGCTTTTTGAATGAATTAAAATTTCTTACATGACTTAACCATTCTTTGTCTTTTTGGCCTCTGTATCCTGAGTTGGTAAGGTAGCCTAGTCCTGTTAGCAAACAGGAGTGTCACAGAAATATGCATATTTATTTATGCTCAACCAAATGATTAGATTTCCTGAGCAAATAGATTTTGTGCAGCCATCCAAAAACAGAGCCCTGCCAGAATCCTAGTACCAACAATAGTACTTCTTTGATCCTTTATCAAGAGGTTATCATATTTTCAAAATGATAGAGGGAAGAACTGTGCCAAGGAAAGTCTTGTGATGCACAAACATAAACCCTTCAGAGAGCAGCCCGAGCCCTGTGTTTGAAAGAATGATTGGTGAGCATCATCACACAAGCAAAGAACTATTGTTAGCCACTGCTTATACTTCAGGGTGAGGCACTTAGGAAAATATGACTGGTTGTCATTATGCTCCATGTTCTACTTTCTGTAAGCCAAATGAATGTGGGATCATTTGTATAGCATAACAGCTTTCAGCATGGAAGTAGAGAGGAAGTTTATTACCTGTTTTTCCCCTTCCCCTGAGAGAGATTTGTTTCACTTTGAAGTAGGATTCTTATAAAGAGCCCACAAGCCACAGTGCACAGTACAGTTTCCTTGAAATGAAATCTAAACTATAGTCTATTTTACTTTGCCAATTCACGGAAACATGGGAACAAATTGTTACCAGGCACTTAGGTTTGTAAACCTGCCACCTTGGTTTGCCTGTATTTCAAAGAAACTAGGATACTGAAATTGGTAAAAGGAAAATTTATTTATTTATAGTCTACTCAAATGTGGTATATAAAGATGCCTGATTTCTTTCCTGTTCTATCTGTGTACCCTGTTTATGCCTGACAGTTTATAGAAAGCATGGAGACCTGGTTAGACTGTAGGGAAATTTAGTTATAAGACTGTTTAACCTTCCTTCTTGGGGAGTTAGGAACCTGACTCCAGGGTGCCTCTTCTCTCTTTTGTTCCTTGAGTCTAGCCTGAGGAAAATGACTTTTTGTTTTATGTCCATTTGTTTGGTTTTTTTTTTTTTTTGATAGTTTCTATTTTGAAAAAGAATTAGACTTGTGGAATATAAGACAATTTCTTCACCCCTTCCTTAATTCTGTGCTTGGCAGACTTCTTTGACCCTAAATTCATTTCCCTGATAGATACAGAGTGGAAACTTTCTAATCTTTTCTTTGGTGTTTCCAGCTTCAGCTATCGTCTTCTGCAAGCCTATTAAACACTAATTTTAAATGTTCATTAAAAAAAAAATTCTTTCCCGACAGCTGAAGGATGAGCACAGGTGTCTCTTTGCAGTATTTCCTCTTTCCAGAGACATAGTATGTTCTCTTAGTTACCATATGACTTCAATAGATTTAGTCCCACCAGAAGACTATGATATGCCAAATATGGAAGCTGGTGAGTGTTCTACACAGCCTTTCTGCAATGGTTACTTGAAAGTGGCTAGTAAGACTCCATTTGCACAAGATACTTTAAGGACATGAGAAAAGAATGGTTGGAGTAGAAAGAAGGTTCTGAAAACTGATTTCAAGTGTTCTGGTTATTACCTCATCACTTCTCCCAGATTGCTTTTCTTCTGTAAGACAGTGATCACACACCACAGGGAGGAATCAGACTACTATTTAGAATGTGTTGGTTCACTCAGTGCTTGCCCTAAGGGAGGCGACAAGTCTTTGCTCAATAGTGAGTCTAATCCCTTTTGCAATGAGTCTAAAAGAAAGATTATTTTCTACATATTCTATTTTTAACCTGCATTGTATGTTAGGTTTCTTAATTTTAGGTAATGTTAATTGAGAATCTGTAGCATTTCATGGTGCTTTCTTTTTGTCTTCTCAGAGTATTCTTACTATCTTTCCTTTTGTTTCTAGTACTATTGTTTCTGAATTTACTTACTTACGTAACTACTTTCTCTGGTCTCCATAAGGCCTTGTTAACTCAAGAGTGCAGGGAAGTGTTCCTGTATTTAAATAACAATAACTAAATTACTGTATTTATCAAGGGAAGACTACATCTTTCTCCTCCCTTTTTGGCCTCTCCTTCAGAAAACAAACAAGTACCCATTGTGGCTTTTAGACCTTTTGAATAAGGGGGGCAAATGAATCCATTTTGGGAGTGTCAGTAATAAACTTGATTTACTTCTAACCTTAAAAAGAAGCTGTCTTTGACAGCCAAGAGAAATGAGGTGCAAGCAGAGTGAAAGCTGTCATCATTGTAACTTTCAGCAGAGCATCACCTACTTTTGTAGGAGAGAGATAATTGAGGACAGATTTTATTCAGTGCTCATCAACCACGAGGAAGAAGGCAAAGGAGAAGGATAACCTGCATTATCAATTCTTTAAAAGTTTTCTGTCTCTATCTCTGTCTCTGTTTCTCTCTCTCTCTCTCTCTCTCTCTCTCTCTCTCTCTCTCTCTTTCTTCCCCCTGCCCCATGGAAAAGTCACAAATGCCAATGATTTCATCAGGAAATCATTGGCATTTGTGACTTATCCACCTGAAATGGGTGCTGGGAACAGAACTTACTATATATTATTAAGTGCTGGGCCACCATGCCAGTCTCACATGTACCAACTGTTATATTAACTTGTTTTCCAAAGATTCCTAAGACAATATTTAGAAGCAGAGCTCCCCCTGTTTCTTCCTGTCCAATTTAAATGCTGAGTACCTTGAACTAGACTCTGCATGCTTTATGTTCTAATGTATCACATGTAAACACAACAGGAAATAACAACCACTTTTTCTAACAGAGTGATGAGATTTGATGAATTCTAGAAGCCTGTAAAACAAGAGGACCTCCATATCTCCAGTTTTAAATAAATCCCTCCTCAGCTAACGGACATTCAAGTATTTACTTAAAAGTACAGATCATGACATGTGCATATACACATGTTCATATGAAATTAATCTGTTTTTAATCCTGGGAGGAAAATGAAAGTATATCCTCCATACTACTGCCCTTTAAAACTGAGACTCAGAAGAAAGTCCTCGAGAACAGAGTTTATAGGATCTCTATTATAAACTACAGCTTGGATTCATCAGACTCTGTGCTTTATGTAGCATAAAAAAGGTCTCAAGATAGTCTTTCTATATGTTACCTATGTAAACTGTCCTAGCACTGAAAGAAATAGGATTGTGATTAACCTCAAAACACTTTTACATTTAGCAGTATTTCATCTGTTGTATAAAAGTTTATAAATAACTTTCACCCCATCAGATACAGGAGAAAATGTGGACTTTGGGTCAACTTTATTCTAAGAAACGATTACAACCAGCAATCCACACCTTTTATTGAGGTAGCCAACACCTTCTAGGACTGGGTGGAACTGGATAGCTGGAATTGGAAAACTGTACAGAGGGCTTTTGATATGCAGGAGATCACAGAAAGACCTCAGGATGAATTTTTTGACCTGACATTAATGTAGCCTGAAACTGTTGCTGATAAGATGGGCTGCATGGTTTATTATAAGGGAATGCAGTCAACACTTTGACTCAGCTGGGGCTCGAGGACCCCAGCTCCTTCTCTTTGATTGCCACATTCCTTCCAGTAAGTCACTAATCTTGGAAACTTTCTAACTCATTTATAAAACTTAATAATTTCCACAATATGTGGTTTGGAGGAGAACCATTTGTGACAATTTTGGCAAAACATCATTCTAATATTGACTTAGGAAAGCTATCCACTATAGTAAATTATTAGATCAATTAGTGTAGCTTATACATAACAAAATTTTTTATAAAAAAACACACCCATAAATTAAAAAAAGACATCATATATATTTTAATAAAAGTAATGGATTTAACGCTCTCACTGGGGTAGCTTGAATTGTCTGAGTAGTTCATACTTATATTAAATAGGCAACTTAAAAAATTTTTAAACAATGGTTTTTATTAGAATTATCATATTTTATAGTTGTTTCAGTTTGAGTCAACAACAATGACCCAAACAGCAAGTTCTTAGGGCCATTGTGGTAACTGCATTATTTGAGGAGGATGTATTTGACTTCTATGTGTCCACGAGAGTCTACTCACCAAAAAGAAAAGATTAAAAAAGCAAGATGACATTTAAGGATATTTCAAGTCCATGGTATTATGGGAGTAAAGATGGTAGGTGACTAGATATAAGAAGCCTTATTTTTTGGATTTTAAATTTCATTCATAAAACTCTGTTAATTTGGCCTTATGCAGCACTGGTTGCTTAAAGCAGAGATATAGAATGAATGGTTGTAAGGGTACTCTCCATAAGAAGCAGCTTCAAGGGTTTAGGATCACAGCATGTGGAGAGGTAATTGTGTTACTGAGCAGAAGGCAATTGTATTGTTAAGCACGATAAATATAATGACCTTGTTCATTCAAGTAACTGGACTAGGAGTGGAGTAGTTTCTTTGAATGCTTCCCGAAAGATATAATGCTAAAACTCAGTGCTAAAGGAGTGGATTAGTCACCAAAGGAAAGGTGAAGGGTGGATGTAAGCTTCTACTTCCTTTTCCTTGCCATTTTTATCTGCCATTCTCCAGTGTTAGAAGACCATGAACCATTCATGTCCTGGAAGGCCCTTAAATTACAGATGAGTGAGCATGAGAAAGAACAAGGGTGACTATACACATTAGAATGAAGAGTTAAGAGGTGAGAACCACGTCTGCGAAGAAAGACGGTGCCTCTGGATGGAGACAACTCTGCTGTAATTGTCACCTACTCTACACTTCTTGTAGGCAAAATACTTTCAATAAGTTTTCTAGTTTAACTGCAGCAACGAAATTAGAAATATTTGTTATTTCAATTTTATGAGATAATCAATTAATAAAAGTTTTCAGAAACTAGTAGATGCTTTTCTCATTCACATACAGAAAATGGGAAGATTTGGAACTAAGAATCTGATTTACTTAAATCAAAAGAGCACATTTTTTTGGGGGGTATGTTGCATTGTATTTGTATTAAGCAATATTTGTTAAATTGCATTTAGTGTAGAAACTCAAAATTATGGAAATACATAAGCTGCAAAAATAAAGTAAATAAGGAAATTGTGGACACATTCAAATGAATTCAAGCTTATTAAATAAAATAAAACATGTGCCAGAAGAATTTATGAACATAGAGTGAAAGACATGAGTATCAAATATAACTGGATAAATACATAGATATATGCACAATAAGATTCTTGATATAGATATTGTATATACACACAAACACACACAAAACCCAAGATGTTCTATATGTGTTTTTAGCACTCAGGTCTCTCTCTAGGTCTATATCATAATATATAGTATGTATTGATAAGAATATATTTAAAAGATATATGGTGTTTATAGATAAATATATAAAATAAATATATTATCTACATATATATACATCTGTTGTATTAGCATTCTAATAAGAATTTTAATATATGTGGAAGGTATTGAGTATTTGACATCCTGCATTGAAGGAAAAGCCATTTTATTTTTAAAGTCATCCCTTGGGAAATATTGGAATCTGAATTACTTGAAGACTATAAACTTAAATTAGATAAAATGTATCTCTAATGTCAAAATGATCTCATTGTAAAAAGTACATGCACAGACACATATATAATTAAAATGTACTTTTAATTTCTATAAAATACATATTCCAATGTATTCAAACAATAGTTTTCATAGAAGTTAAACACTTTGAAGTAAAAACTATTATAAAAATCAATTTGCTGGTAGAAGCTAAACTGCTATGGAATGTAATATAGAAACTTCTTACAGTAGGATAAGAAGCATGTAGTTATTTAAAAATAATTAGTTCAGCAAAGGTGTGCATGAATGGAAGGTGATGGGAAGGAGGAAGAGAATTCATTTCCCAAATGGCCTGCAGATACACCCTGTCTGTTCTCTTGGGTTATATTTTGAATTAGTATGCATTCTAATGATTGTCCAGTTCCACAAATGACAAAGGCACCTTTTACTCACTCCTTACTGTGCAAGTAGTCTGAGCTCAGTCTTGGCTTGCCCCTTTCATGATTTTATAGAACAATAGCAGAAACATTTCACAGAATCCTGAAGGGAAATTTCAGTCTCTACGATGTGTCCTAACCAATATCTCATAGATTCTTCATTAAGCACTGGAATAGATGGTCATGATGAGGGATGAGAACATACACCCACTTTTACTTTTGCTATAGTTTTCATGTTTTTTTCCTGTACATAATTATGTTTTGGGTTTTTTCTTTTTCTGAAGACATATACCAGCATTTAACAGTGGAGTAAAAAGCAGATCAAAACTATCTAAACCACTCTCAGCAAAAATTTAGGTATTACAACTTCTTTTTGTTCCTAACTTTTATTGGTTCTTTGTGAATTTTACGTCATACATCACAATCCCACTTATCACCTCCTCTCCTCCTACCTGCCTATACCCTAGAAACTTCCCTAACAGAGAAAAAAAAATCTCATTGTGGAAGCTGTAGTGTTTTACAGTGTGTCTCACAGTATATCCTCTTGTTCACACTTTGTTGTTTGCAAATGTTCATTTCAATGACTCGTGGTCTGATACAAGGCCTCTGAGTTCTGCTACTCTATAGATACTGGAACCTCTCTAGGACTCATCTCAGACATCCTGTTTATACCCTGGGTCACAGACATCCTTTAGTTTTGGATCTGTAGGAACAACCCCATCATGAACTCTAGCAGTTCACCAAAAGAGTAGATGTCGGGGCAGGTCATTTCAAAGCCCTGTCTCTAGACTTGAGAGATTTCTGTGCTCATCAGCCTTCCGGCTATGCCACTCTCCTTCACTCAGGGCTAGCTCACCAGCAACCCTCACTACCCGGGCCAGCTCTATCTTACTGCCCAATCAAGGTCCAGGGCCTGTTAGAGTACCACAGCTGGCTATCAGCCAGCTCAGCCCTTCTGCTTTCATGCCCCCAGGGCCAGCTGTCCCATGATGTCCAAGTTGTACACAGCCCTCAGACAGCAACATGCCCAGGGCAGCAGTCTAGAAGAGGGATGTCTGCCTGACTTTTACTGTTAACAGACTCCTGTTGCTACAGGGCCACCGACTTAGACATGGCCCGTACTGGCAACACAGACCAGGACCCCACCATGGTTCCAGATACATAACCAGCTACGATATCAGGCTGTTGCTCACTGCCCCTGAGTTTCCATTTCTACCTCTCTTCATTGTGCCCACATCTTTCTGTTTTTCTTTCTCTTCCATTTCTCCACCACTTATTTCCTCTTCTTAGAGGCATCTGGGGTCTCTAGTGTCTAGGGTCATCTCAGGAGTGGTCTCAGGAATGCTATGCCCCACTTGTGCATTATAGTGCTGGGCAGGAGTCATCTTGGGCAAGGTCTGCCCCACCAGGTTTGTGTGATGCCTGACTGTTGGTCATCTCAGGCTAGCTCCCTGTCCAGTCTTCATAGTGCCCATCAGGTAGTCATTTCAGGCTTGCTCCTTGCCAAGATCCCTGAGTCCCAAGCAGGATTTTTTTTTCTTCTAAATTTTAAGGTTTTCTTCTCTTTCACTCCAATTAGTCCAGGCCTTTATGACTTCTCTAATAACATATAACAAGAAATAAAATGTGATGTTGTTTTTAACATATCAAGTCGTACTTACTGGCATCCATGAAATCTGTATTGATTTCTTCATTGCAAGCATATTATAGATGGATTAGTTATCCTGACACTCATAGTCTATTAGGCCTTCACAGCCTACATTCCCAACCTATTATATTTCTTATACTCTCTTTTGGTTTCTTACCTCCTGCTACATGCCATTTTCTTTGTTCCAACTAGACCAATGACTATTGACGGTCCTTGAATGTCAACTTAAGCCTGACTGCCTCAAATCTTTGTTCAGTGTTCCTTTTGCCTCCACAGATATCTTTCTTTGTTGTACTCTCTGTTTACATTATCAACTTACTACAATTATACTATAATCTTCTAAAATTAGAGCTTGATCTGCTCTTCTAGGTGAAGTCCTGTGAGTTTTGAGTTTGCAACATCACTTATCCAGTATTTTTATTTCAGACTCACCCTGCTCCAATGGGTGTTCTCATGGTTCTAATAGGAGATTATAACATAAATTTTAATGGGAGTACACAAATGTACTTATATTGAAAGTACAGAAATTTTATTTCTTTGAAATCCATTGCTTTTATCTGATCAAATATGTATTCTGAAGCAATGAAAATGTCTGTAGGTAATAGAAAGGAACAAATATGCTTTATATATCCATGTATGGATTAGTCTGTAGTCATTAAATTAAGTTTTTAATGAAGATTTGGTGTCATGAAAATGTGAATCTGACATAAAGTAAATTTTTGACAGCCATGTTATTTAATATCACATGTTATTACAATTTTAGTAATAATGAAATAACAGTAATTTAATACTATTGGACAAATATATGTCAAGGACATATATATAATTACAGTTGTACTGCATTGTATTTAATACAGAAAAATGTAAAATATCAAGATGAAGCCTCTCAAGTGAATTGATGAAATTCTGTCATTATGAATGTTCAAGTCTACACACTGAACTCTGAGTCAGTGCTACATTACTTGTAAATCATTTTCCATTGTGGTATCAGATTTGTAACTCTGTATGACAAATAAATAAGTTAAAAATGTACTTATATAATTCCTGGAGCAAGGGAGGTTCTAGTCAAATTTAGACGAATAAGAAGGTCATATTCCATCTCTCTAAAACAGTATCTGAAGACTGATTGAAGTGCTGACAGTGGTGTCTGAGTCCAAGGTTAACTGGTTCTCTTAAAAGTTTTCAGTTTTCTCTCAAAGACGTCCTTAAACATTAATTAGAATTACTATATATGTAACAATGAACACAACGCACAAAGGTCACGGGAATTCAAAATTGAAAGCAATCTAAGAAAGTCTTCATTAAGTTGAATTAGTCCTGATTCCCTGAATAATTAAAATTTTAGGAAGTACAAATCAATTGGTTATCTTGATGCAGGCATGGAATCCCAGGACTTAGCAAACGGGCAGAAGAGTGAGAGTTGGATAAATCACCAGCACTGGAGACAAAGAAAAGTATAGATCATTATGGTTCAAGAACATTTGAAGAAAAAAAATTGGAGATGATGTGAAAGCAATCATGCGGATGCCAATCATTAATATGTTAGTTAGGGAATAGAACTAAACATTAGAAATGTGTAGGATCTTAGCTGTGTTTGAAAAGCAGTGACAACAGCCTAACAAAGAACAGTGCTCTTTAAGAATAAGAAGGGACCTTGAAAAATAGACACTGGGATAAAAATAAGATCAGACAGAGACATGATAGCAAAGTAAGCTATAGAATGTAGAAGTTTATTTTGTATTTTAAAATATAGCTAGAGTCAAATCTAAACATTTCCAACACATAAGGTGTTCTACTCTTCAGGAAACCGAGAGTATCTCATTTCAATCATTATTCATGCTCTTCATTTGCTAAATTATGCGGTGACTCAATGTATATACAACCCTATCCAATAAAAATGTTTCTATTGATATATGAGTAGCAATAGTTTGAAAAGAACTCTAAAATACACTGCAGAGTTAGCAAGATCACATTTTGATAATGGTCACAGGGTTTATCTTTGGAATATATATGCATGTGTATATATGTGTGTGTATGTTTATATATATGTATATATATTTTGATATTTCAAATTCTATTCTATTTATAGTGAGAATCAGCATGATTTTAAAAAAGCTCTCAAACTTCAAACATTACAGAAAAAGAATACATTAGCTATGGCTCTAGAGTTTTACATTTAGATTCTACTTGAAATTGTTGCTGTGAATCTAATCCTTCAAAATACTGATCATGAGCAATTTATATCATGGGAGTATTTTGTGTTCCCTGAAAGGTCTCCTAGGTAAGGTAGTAATCGCTCACATTGAGTCTTGTATTCTAAATAAAATAATTAGGAATAAAAACAATCTTGAAGTTACAAGTGCATATATAAATTTAAAATGATAAAAGTTACATGTAAATACAATTAGAAACATTGCATGGTGGCTGTATCCACCAGTCATCTATGTGAATCTTCAATAGCCTGGGTTAGAAAACCTCTTCAATTCTGAAATTTTTTTTTACGATTAAGTGTTTCTGGCAGGTGTCACAGTTGGTAAACCTTTCTGACAAACCTTGACATGTCTCTATTCTTACTCAAGCTAAGAGGGCAAATGATTACAGGAAAAGATAGTCTTAAAAGTGGGACACTCCACTCCAGAGGAGTGGGATGGAAGGGTTAGGGGATAGAGGGTGGGAGGGCGGGGCTGGGAAGGGAGGAAAGAGGACAATATGATCGAGATGTAACCTGAAGCAACAAATAAATAAATTTATTTATTAAAAAAAAGTTTTTCTTGCTCCAAGGTATTTGGCCAATTACAAGCAACAAATAAATTTGTTGTAGTGATTTGACATTTTGAAATTCCAAGAATGCATGTTTTTATGTTAACATTTTTGTTCTTCAAGGGGCATTTATCATCTACAGGCCAAAGATTACTATGGATACTGGGAATAAGCAAGAAGCAAAACAGACAAAATCCACAAGCATTGGAGAGCTTACCATGTGGGATACACATGGACAGGTTATTGGAATAGTATCTGAAACAAAAGCAAAAGCAAAAACAAACAAAGAAAGACGGCAAATACACAAAGAAAATAATGGCCAAGAGCAGTGGTGTCCCATAAAAATTCCCATGGTAACAGAAATTTTTTTTTGGTGTTGCACAAACAGAAAACCAGGAAAAGAATGAGGGAGGGGACTATGATTGAGATGTAACTTTAAGAAATAAATAAATGTTGGAAAAAAATAAAAAATTAAAAAAAGATCCCATATATTTTCATCTCTTACCATAATTGCAATGCCCAGTGTATTGTAGGCCTAACCTTACCACAGCAAAGTTGTTGTTTTTCTCTCCAGAGAGTGAGATTGTCTCTAAATTTCAAATGTAATGGAAGCATGTTATGGAAGAAAATAAGCTAATTTTCATGGGGTGACAATTCTGTAAGACTAATGAGAATTGTAGAACATAGAGCAGAAGAAATGTTTTCAATATTTGCTTCTAGGAAGCAAAATATTGACAATAAAATGCACTACATGTATAAGACTGTATAGGACGTTACTGAAATTTCAAGTATTAAGAATTATCATGGATTGCATGTCACTGAAATAACACTGTCACACTTTAAAACTTCTCAACATATATAGATATCACATTTCAATAAAACAGACTGTTATCATAGAGTTTAGCTTTATCAATGACTTAGTTTGTAAAGGGAATCAGATAGCTTTGTAAGAATAATTATAGTGCCCTCCTTCCAAATTTATTTTTAATTAAGAAAACATTTAAGCATTTAAATGGGGCTATAGTTTCCTTTAATTAAATACTTTTCTTTTTAGGAATTACCACCTCTTAATCTGCTATATTTATTTATAGAGTTAGATAGTTAGGGTACTGATGAATATTTCTTATATAAATAGAGGTGAAGAAAGAGCAAAGAAAATTGAAAATCCTAGCATAATTAGGAGGAATATGAGTCAGAGTCTCTAAAATATGTGCTATTACTTTTCATTTATTGAGTTGCAGTCAATAATTTTTTAAGCAACAAAACAGTAAAAAGTAACTGCTAGGATTATTACTTTATACATATATACTACGTACTACCCTATATTGTCTCATTTAATTTAATTTAGAAGGTATCTTGCAATCTCTTTATTTTCCAGATAAAGTAATTAACAAACTGTACAAATTTGCATTAACAGCTACACACACTTTATAATACCACCAAGATTCATTTTACAACTTTTCAAACTATAAAATCTGTGTCTCCTTGGATTCAGAAGGTGGATCAGTTGGTAAACTACTAATTTTATAGTCAAGGAGACTTGAATTTGATCCCTAGAAACCATGTAAAGAAGCCAGGTATGTTAGTGCACATTTGTAATCCTATCATTAAGCAAGTGAAACAGCTAATACTTGGAGCTCATTTGCCAGTTCCTTCTAATCTACAAGGTGATCAGTTGTCAGTGAGAGACACTGTCTCATTATATAATGTGGGTAGCTACCAAGAAATGACATGAGGGTTGACCTCAGTCATCAACACACGTGCCAACATACATGTACATGCACGCAAACACACACACATTTCTTCTAATATTTACCCTCTTTATAATTATAATTCACTAATATGTGGACTGTAATAGTTTTATACTATGGATTTCCCATTTGCTGTTTTTAGTTACCAAACTTAGGTGGAGTCTCTTAATCTTGTTGATCCTTACTTTTCTTGTCTATAACATTAATTTATTAATTATATTGTCTATAAAATGTTGATGCAATTCATTGCACTAAAATATTATTGTATTACTTGAGATAATCTGAATAAAGTGTACAGGAAAATGTTTAGAACAAGGTAGGCATTTAATGCATGTTGGCAATTATTAATCATGTTATCCAACTTTCTCCACATGTTCAGTCATAAAGGAAAGGTTTTGTTAATTTTTTTAACTTGTCAAGAAAACATTTTCGAAGCTTCATCTTCCTTCTCTCTTTCTAACCACACACTCTTTAGTTTTCATTTTATAATTTACAGATTATGTGCAACCAGATACCATTATTAATGAACACATAGGAAAATTGATTAACATCCTAATGACTTCCTTCCCAAGAACTGAAAAATATCCTGGACTTCCTCACATTTTGTCTGGTTGTGGCTGTCTGCCCATGATCAGTGTCTCCACAGAGATTGGCCTTGGCATCTCATGGGCTGAGATTCTTTGTGGTTTGGAGTGTTTTCTGGTTGCTCTTGTGACTTGTCTGTGAACTTTATCATTCACTAGTCACTGTCAAATATTGATGACATGTTGATGATGACATTTATTTTTATTTTCATTTTTTGTTTAGTAACTGGGGAAATTACAGATGTTATGCTTGCTTTTCCTGTTTCTGAAAACCTCTTGGATTGTTCTCGTGCAGTGTATTGTACTTTCTGGGCTTTGTTTGTCTCTTTTTTCTTCCTTTTTTTTGCTTTTCTTTCTTTCTTTCTTTCTTTCTTTCTTTCTTTCTTTCTTTCTTT
>CAJQZJ010000753.1:2633509-2671908 GCA_907164525.1 Lophiomys imhausi | reverse complement strand
TTTCTTTCTTTCTTTCTTTCTTTCTTTCTTTCTTTCTTTCTTTCTTTCTTCTTTTTGTGTTCTTTATCAAGTCTTTTAAAACAGATCTACCCTGATCTGATAAAATGATTCATTTAGTTTCATGAAAACCTTGTCTGTCTCCTATATGAAACTGTCCTGTAAGAAAAAAACATTTAGATGATGCCAACTCTTAGATCAAAGCCAGAATCACAGAAAGGAGAAAATTAAGAAGAGGGTGAAGGAAATTGTATTTAGTTGAGGTCTGAATCTTTTGACTGGCTAGCTAGATGACAAACATGGAAACATTTAAGTTCTCACCAGATGAAGAACTGCCATATGTATAACCAGATTATATTATCCATTCCCAATTAAGACAAAATGGTAAAATTACCCTGGATCACAAAAGTATCCATAGCATATGAAAGTGCTGCTATAGATTCTGGGTTCAAGTCACTAAACAAATCTATAGTTTTAGCAGTTATGCAGTGAAATAGAAGAAAATAAGGCTAGGGGATGGTGCTTAGTGATACAGCACTCTTAAAGCATACGTGAGGCCTGGAAACTGGAAACAACCCAGATGTCCCTCAACTGACGAATGGCTAAAAAAAAAAAAATGTGGTACATTTACACAATGGAATACTATTCAGCTATGAGAAACAAGGAAATCATGCAATTTGCAGCCAAGTGAGTAGAAGTAGAAAAGCTCATCCTGAGTGAGCTAACCCAGACTCAGAAAGATGCACATGGCATCTACTCACTTATGATTGGATTTTAGCCATAAAGTACAGGATAACTAGCCTACAACCAACACACCAAAAAGATCAGGAACATAGACTTTGTAACCTATCAATAGGACAATTTGCCTACCGGGTGCTACCATGTAGGCCCCCAGTGCAAAAGGAAGCTCTTAGCACTCATATGACTATTGAACAGAGAGGGGCTGATATGTAGGGACACTCCACATTGGAGGAATGGGATGGGTGGGAGAAGGAGGAGAGGGTGGGAGGGTGGAACAGGGAGGAGTGGAAAGAGTGCACTATGATGGAGATACAGCTTGATGTAATAAATAAACATTATAAAAAGAATTGAAGTAAGTCATTAATCAAGTAAATACATACATAAATATGAATGAAATAACAAGAAGGAAAGAAGGCAGGTAAGAACTCTGTCTGTTTTAAACACATACATGAAATTTTACACAAAGCACTGGATCCCAAGAAGGGTACCCCTTGATGATATGTGCAAACAATCCATGCTTGCATAGTAATCTTTTTACATAGAGAATTTCCCTCCTCATTTTTTTCTTATTTGTTCTATTTTTTTTTTCACAGAAACAAAAAAGAAAAGAGTGATCTCATTACCAGTTTTGGATAAAGAAAGCCATGTTTCTCAACTAAGATCTTTTCTTTCTTGGTTTTCTTGAATACTGTGCAAATTTCTTTCCCAGCTCTTTGGCCTCTGGGCCTGCCAAAGAGCCCTTGTTTTCCTGAGCTCTCTTTAGGCTTTCTGCCTTCCTAGCAGTCCTTAATTCTCCTCTTTGTTTCCTCTCCAGCCAGTCCTGACACTGGTCCTTTCCCAGCCTTTCTTTGTGTTCTTACTCCATGGGAGCTCTTCCACCGGCTCCCTCGTGTTTATTCAGTCAAGGCCAGGGGCAAGCCTTTTATTTATTTCTTGGACCCAGCAGGGGTTTCCTGCTTGGTTTTATGTGTCAGAATCTGAGTTAATTGGACTAATCAATCTAACGATTTTTTCTGAAGTTGTTGAACTATCTTAGCTCCAAGAGCTCCTCATTGCAACTAATTGGTGACACCCCCAGGGGTTGAATTTAGTTTCACTAGGCATGTTCTGTGAGGTCATTTCACTCACTGGAAATAATCCCTTCCATCTGCCATTTAGAAAGCTTCTGCTGAATACATCTCTAAAAATGCTAAGATAGTGGGTGTGGAAAAGCTTCCTTTAGGAGGATGAAAGCAAGTTTAGAGGCTATAGGGTAAAGTTCATGGATAAGTTCACAGAGACCCCACCATGTGCACTGAGCTAAACAATGATTTCAAAATCCTCCTGTTTTATCTGCAAATTACAAGCAATACTTACTCCATGGACATAAACTATTTTAATTAAAAATCGATTGTGAGTGAGACTGTTTAATTATTCTCAAAATTGGGCTGCTGGTAGTAGTACACATAAAATGAGTAGCAGAGGGAACATCCCTAGCACTAAATCGAGTCATTTGAAAGGGAAGTAAGTTAAGTATTTAGAGCTGAGTGATACATTGCTCTCTTGGGTTAATGGTAATTATGAAGGTATTATCCAGAGCCATGAGGCCATTCTATTACAGACTTTGTACAAGAAATCTCTGTTGAGTGTCCACAACAATTCAAATAGGAAATGTGAGCCCCCCTGGCTTATCAACTACCTCTATATTCATTATTTTCTGGAATAGTTGACTCACTGACTAGACACAATTTAGCAAGAGAGAAAAAAAAACTGAAATAAAGGCACTCAGACTGAAGAACTTAAATAAGAGAGTATTGTAGCTTCAAAATATTGGAAAAGAGAAGCCTTAGGTCAGGATGTGTCAAGTGGCCCGAGCCTGGTTTACCCAGGATTATCTTTTAACAGCCCCCTCACAAACAGCAAGGTCGCAAATGCCTCTTCTTACAAGGCTCATCCACACTGTGTGACTTAATTTACCTCAATTTCAAAAAGGCTTTCTCTCAGATAGTCATATTGGGCTTTATGCCTTTTCACATGAGCTTTGTATGGACACAATTTAGCCCACAGCATGAGATAAGAGTAGTCTGGATTTTAATATATTTCTATTATTCTTGTTTACTTGCTACGGGATTAAACTTCTTTGCCTGCTGTTTTCTGACTTCGTTTGGTTGAGTAAATTGCTAAATGCTCTCTGAGTTCTTTCCTCTGGTTTTCAGTTTTGTATTTTATTGACCATTCTTCAGGCACTAGTAAGGACTAACTAAGCATTTGGTATAATACAGCAAAGTTGGAAGGTATTTGAGGCAAAATCCACATAGGACTCACTAAGAATGAAGGAAATATCACTAATATCTACAATTTTTTTTTACTTATACTCACAGCTCTCTGTGTTGACATGATTTCTAGTTATTTCCCAGACTATCATGATTTGGTGAAAGTAGGCAGATATTGAGAATCATTGTGCACAATGATGTGGCTTTATTTTGCTTACTAGGAAAGGGTTGCTACCATAATTGGAGGAAATATACAAAAGATCATTCAGGTACTTCATAGCTGAGTGAAGATGCTTAATCTCTTTTCTTTATCTGCATTCTGTAGTCTATTCCAGCAGTCCCCAACCACTTGCCCCATTACACTGATGACTCCTCTTTCTAGCAATGCCTAGTGTTGAGTTAACTAATGCCAGTCCTTCTGATCTCACTCAAGAAAGAACAAAATCTAAGTAAGGAAATCTATGAAGAGGTACAATCTCAAGTACTCTACAGATCTAGGAATGTAGATATTGTTTTGAAGCCCTGCTATTAGGGAGAACTTGCTCTGCTTTTTTTGTGGTAGTTTGTTACTGTTTAATGAGATGCTGGCAAGCAGTTGCTCTCAGGTATATTCAGTTGTTAGGTATTGTCATCCATTCAGGTTTTGACAGTAAGGTTAGTGCAAGATATTACTGTCCTGTTTTACATGTTCCATAGATGTTTGGCCTATACAGTTGTATTTCAGTACTGTCTATTCTTCCCTTAGCATCAGTTCTAGTTTTCTTTCTTAAGAAATACTTTTAATTAGATAGAGCATCTCACTGCCTGCTCCTCTCATTGTTTTTTTGTTCACATTTGGGAGTGTCACAAAGCAAGATGAATGTTTTAGCAAAAGGACTCTGGACTCTAGCATTAAGTGATCTTAGGACTTTGAACAATTAACTCAGTATTTCTGCACCTCAGTTTCTTCATCTGAAAAATCAGCATACTATTAACATCCCTCTCTTAGCATAGCTGTGATTGATTAGATATATAAGGAGTTTTATAGAATGTCATTCCAAGAAGGTACAATTAGGAAAACAGGCTACCCACCTCTTATCTTTTCACTATGAGTAAATCTAAAATTTCTCATTTTCACAGACAGAAATAAATACCTCAATTCATTTGTTATCCCCAAGTATTTAGGTTTTTGGGATAACTTAAAACACACACATGCACACACACACATACACACACAGATACACACACACGCTCACGTGTACACACACACATGCTTTACTGTAATTCATTTATTTTTGGGTGTCTTTGCCTGGGTCCTTAAAAGTTCTATGCTCTTACTAGCCATGAAAAGTTTGATAGGAGCATGCAATTATTCAGAGTACTTTGCTCCTAATTCCACAACAACAAGCATTTAGTTTATTTTCAGAGCTATTGTGCTTAATTAATATTTACATAAGGCTTAGCAAAATCATGAAAATTAACAGATGTCCTTATCTAAACAGGTGGTGCATGTATCAACAATGGCAATAACAACAGTAATGCTACAGTGACACTTCTTTATATCTGAGTCCTTTCCAAGTTTAGTTAGTAATCATGGATTTCACATTTATGTCCCAGTCTAGAAAACACCCAGTTGGGCAAATAAACTAGACTGCCAGTATATTTTAAGATAGTCATGTGAAATGTGAACTTCAATTTCTATTTCAAAAACTAAAACATAACAACAGTGGTGTCTTAGTTATTTATTTATTTTTTTGATGTGCTAAGACATCATTTACGGAGGCAACTTATAGAAGAATTTATTTGGGACTTTTATTTTCAGAGGGTGAATGCATGGCCATCATGTTGGGCAGCCTGGATGTAGGCAGGCATGGCATGGCACTGAAGGAGTACTTGAGAGCTTACATCTTGACTCACAAACAGTAGGCACAGAGAGGGAAATGGGGAGACAGGGGTTGGGTGGGCTTTTGAAAACCCCAAAGCCTGTTCCCAGTGACACAACTCCTCTGACAAGGTCACATCAACAATGCCACTTTTCCCAGTCCTGTGCAAACAGATTTACCAAATGGGGAGCAGCATTCAAATTTATGGTGCTATGGGGGACATTATCATTCAAACTACCACAGTGGCATTGTCCCTGAAGCGTTACACTATCCCATGGAAAACCCCAGAAATCACACAGAATTGACAGGGTAGCTTTCTAGAATTATTGAAGACACAGACTTCCTGCTTTAACATTCTCGCAGAAGTCTTTCAGCTTCATTATTAAAATCATAGTTGTTTCTGAAACTCAGTCCAGTATGTACACATTCAAAAAAAAAAGCCACCAAGTTAAACAGCATAAAAAGAGCTTTATAATAACACCTGCAGTTGAAATTCACTTCCTCTTTACTGTATCATTGGTGGATCTCTATAAGACATTTGGACATATCTCAATCATAGTCATATGACTCTACCTGGGCATAAGAGATTCTTAAAAATTTATCATTTTATTTGAGGTTCATTCTATTCCCTAAATGAAAACTAAATTTTCACTTGAGAAAGAGAAAATGTTCATTAAATATCAAATTTAAAATTCATTGTTAGTTTAGAAGCTGTTTTTTTTTTTTATCCATAGTGAATTGTTAGATTTGTTTCCTGCAAAATAATTTTCCACTGCCTTTGAAATCGGCTTACAACCAGTGATAACTTTTGCTTAGTTCAAGTTTACTAGTTCCTAACACTTTCTCTTAAGAGGACTAAAGAAACGTCTCACAAAAATACAGACCAAAATCAACTCACTCTTTCCTTCAGCTACTAAATATTATGCCACTTATCTTTTGCATACCAGACAGTAATTTCAGGTGCTCAGAATAAGAGTGAGCAAAACAAAGTAAAAATTGGTTTGGAGCTCAGGTATTTGGTAGGGCAACAGAGATGATAAATTTGTACAATTTGTATAATTCAGACTGTGGTAGATGGAGCATAGTTTGGGCCAGAAAGTGCTGGATGACGTGGACTGATTTTTAAGCATGATGATGGGGTAAGCATATCTGTAGAGATTACCCACAATGCAAATTCCCTCATGGGAGAATGTGCTTAAAGGGGCTTATCTTTCAGAGCTCCAGAGGGCCATCAAGGGCCAAGGAACTGGAAGAGATGGCTGGAAAATGAGATTTGTAGGACATGAGGCATCAGAGCCAAGTTTAGGGTGAGAGGGGGAGATGACACCAGAACTCCTCACAATGAGCTAGCACACTGTAATTGCCCAAACACAACAGAAAGCAAAGATGGCTGGTTTTATTTTTACTGTTTATTTTTCTCTTCTCCAGTTATCCAGTTGTTGAATGATTGACTGTTTCTGCACAGTTTACTTCATTAGGTCTAGAAACAAAACAGGAATAGGAAATGTTTTCCTATTCTGAGCTTGAGGTATTTAATCTCTAGAGACTTTGGGTTAGCTCAAAAAGTTTAAAAGTTCTCAACTCTGAACCTTTTTATTTCATGAGTCTTCCATTGTTTGCAAGTGTATTCTCTACTATGTAATAGAATAGGTTTATTAAAAAACTTAGCCTTGACAACTGTAACTGAACTGTTACATATAAATGTCTTACTATAAGACAGAAATTTTAAGATTTCCCATTATTGCATTCATTCTCAAACTCTATCTTCCTGAAGGATGCTATGTGGTGTGTGCTTATGTGTGTGTGTTTTACAAATTGCATATATATATATATATCTGTGTAGCATGCACCTCCTCTCCTGCCTGCCAAAGTGCTAAGCTATTATTCCTCCATGGCATCTCTTTCATAAAAGTTTCCCTAGCTTTTTCTCAGAGAGTTAATTACTTTTTTCCATGTTCAGTTCTGTACTTCTGTCATTCCAGGCATTACTATGTATTGTTAGGATTTTATGCTTTCATTTTTATTTCCCACTAGAGTAGAAGTTCCTTAGTTGTCAAATTCAAAAATTATTTGTTCTAGAAACTCTGATACCTACCAAAGAGCCTGGCACACAGTCAGTTTGAAAATATTTTGTTTTTGATGAGAAAAAATACCCCATTAAAGATGAGGCTAATGCTCACAGCATGAAGTAAATAGAAAATGCACAAATTGTGTTTTTATTATGTAATCTTTCCAAAAATCATTATTTGAGGGGACATTTAGTATTTATCACAAGTTATTATTAAATACACATTTATGTGGTCTAATTATTTAACATGCTTGATGTTTTATGTATTTTAAAGCATTTCAGAGAGAACCTCATGTTTCTGTGTCCTTCTTGATTTGAAATAACATAGCTTATATTCCTTTTCTAATGGACAGTAGCACAGGCTACCGTAAAACAGATATCTTCATCAAATTATAAACCTTAGACTATCATATTATAAATAAGTATATGTATTTATAAACCACAAAATCATTGCTAGGTTGTGAGCTCCCTGGGGATACATATATAGCTTATTCATCTTTGAATCTCCTATGCAGATTGCTGGCAAGGAAATTCACAATACCATCTGTGAAACCCTTAGGGTTGGTAGAGTCCTAATAATTGTCTAACTGACTCTCAGAAACACACCACACACAGACACAACGACACACACACACACACCAATTCACAGTTGAAGCCAACTATTTCTCAAGTACATTTGTAACTAGTTAAAGCCATAAGCTTATGCAGCTGAACCATGAATGTGGATTTTCCACAGAGTTTTAAAGCAGAGAAGATGTGATCGAGAAGCCAATATGTTTATAAAGTATATCTTAAGACAGGCTTACAGAGATGTTTTGAGCAAGTTGTAATAAAACATTAATAATTTTTAAACAAAATGAATGAACATTTCCACTAAAAAATATGACAGAAAAAAGAAAAAAAACAAAACCCATAATTTTTAATTTTCAAGGCTGTCTCTCTTTTTGTTTCACTTTATAATTGCTTATATGACATTGAGACTCCATTTAAAAAATTAGTAAATGGAATGTATATATATTCTTGATTTTACTTCTGAACATTTTATTACAATATGGGAAAAATCTATAAAACTTCTTATAACAAAACCTAGACTGATGTGGAACAATGGAAGACTTTGTGTCCACAAACCCAAATGTGACTTCCCCACTACCCACCTCTGATGGCTGTTCCTGGTTCTCAACTTGACTACATCTGGAATTAACTACAAACCCAAGTTGCTGGGAACACCTTTGAGGGATTTTTAGTTAATTGGACCATTTGAGGTAGGAAGATCCACCTTTAGTAGAGATCACTTGAAGTCTGAAGACTGACTCTAAATCTGGGCCACACCTTCTTTTGTCAGGTTATATGAATGACAAGGGAGAAAAAGAGCTTTTTGCTCTTTTCCTGCCTACCCTCAGACTTTCTGTCAAGTTCATTCTTTCACTGGCATTAGAGTTTCTTCTTTAGGATGCAGATGTATACTGAGGAGTAGCAAAGACATATAGTCTTGCAGGTTGAACAATTACTGGATTCTTACAGTATCTATTGGTAGATAGACAGTCATTTTTATACTGGTTGGACCCAAGCTTATAAGCCAATCTAGTAAATCTAATATATATAATATATAAATAGAGAGATATAGATAGATAGATACAGATATATCAATGGATATATACATATATATAGAACTGATAGAATGTATATATATATATATAATGAATATATATAATATATATAGTAGAACTGATAGAATGAATATATATTTATGATGAATATATAAGCATATATTCATTCTATCAGTTCTATTTTTCTAGAGAACCATGACTCATAAAATACCAATGTTTACAGACAGCTAGGTGACTGTGATGTGAAGGCTAACTCCCTTCATAGGCACCATCCATGATGGACCCAGGGTACTCACTGCCCAGTGTAGAGGTTTTTATGTACATAAGTGAAATATTAATGTTAGAGTATAAGTGAAGTTTAATTTAACTTATTTTAAGATTAGTTTTATCTCTTGATTTGAGTTTGAGGCTCCAGAGGCCCAGGAGCAGAACATCCTGTGTCTAAGAAGTAGAATAAGGATACTGAGCCTCTGTGAATCCACAGACTTATGCTCAGCTGACAGGCTTGTTTTTTTCTGGCATGAATGTTGAATTCCCATAATTCTTTAAAGTTGAATTTATTTTGAAGGTAATTAAAGATGTTTTAATAATTAGAGAAGTAGCACTTGAGAAATCTCTTGACTCTCAAATCTTTTAAAATCTAATGTCTGTTTTTATGTATGATTGTGCCAGATTCAAAATTTCCTGTGGCCTAGAAAAGTAGCTTTAATGGTGGTTCCTCGTCTGCATTTCTCACCTTTACCCAGAGAATACTCCATTTACAACAGAATGAAGATGGGAGAAATGAAACCACGTCAGCTTTGCTATAGAGCTTGTACAATATAATAAGATTGGTTAAAGTTTCCATAGCAAGTAACCAGTTCATGAACATTGGCTTTCTTTCTTGAGCTGAAAACATATGGGTTCTGAAAGACAAAGTGACCTGTTGTATGGAGGCCCACCATCGCTGCTTCTTCAAGGTCATTTTTTGTCTGTGGTCTCATCTATTTGTTTATCAGTGAATAGTGGGAAGTACCTCCTTCCCTCCAGAATTGTGTGTCTTCTTCATGTGTGTAATGGAGAAGTCATCTCTCCAGAGTCAATAAAATAAGTATACATGCTTACCCTATTCTGAAAAGAATGAGAGCGACTTGACTCTTCCCCACATGTAAACATACTGCTGCATATATATGGAAAACTTCAGGTTTCTCTTTACGTTCCCTCATACAACTAGAATTCACAAATATGTCCAATAAATAAAGGACTTGGAGACTTAAATCCTAAGTATATACCCAAATGTTCCCGAATATATATGCATTCATTGCTAAGTAGGAAAGGCCTCTTACAGTGTGTGCTAAGAAACCATTTAACCTCCTTGGAAAGTAGAAATAGATATTAATTCCATCCTTTGTTTTATATGATGGTTGGGATAATTGCCTTAATTAATCCTTTTTATATTTTGGAATATATTTACTGAAATATACTATGGCTTATTAAGACAATAATAACTAGGTATTATTCTGGGTATTATGGCCTAACAAGATAAATATCTATGCCCTTAGAAAGAAAGAAGAATGTATAATCATTACACAGTAAGGTTATTTTGAAGGCATATTCCATAGGAAACACACAAATAAAATGATACCAAATACCAAATTGAAAGAATAGCAAACTAATGACTCCATTTAATGGCATATAGGAGTATCATAGATTATATACATATATATGTATATGTATGTGTGTGTATATATATATATATATATATATATGATTTTATTAAAAGGAAAAGGAACTCATCCTGTGATTTATATACCTCCATCCATGTGTGTCCTTCTGAGTTCACTACTATTACAAGTGTTACTGATACTTTTATGAATGGAAGACCTATTTAATCAAACAAATTGGCTAACGACTTGGGTAACTGGTGAGCACTCAGAGATCATCCAAAATAGGGAAATTTCTAAAATCTAAAATGAGAAAGTTTTTAGTATTAAGAGAGAGGAAAAACATTTATAATTTCCTCAAGTGTCATGAACACACTATGTCAACCACATAGGATAGGATAATTTTTGTTTATTTTGCACAATGTCAGAATTTATTGAGCAACAATAAATTCACAAGGTAGGGAAGTTGCTCCTGATAGATATCTGGATTGGTTTCTGGTTGGTTTTTGTGTCAATTTGAGACAATGAAGAGTCATCTGGGAAGAGGGGATTCTAATTGAAAACGTGTTTCTGTTGGAAAGTCTTCAGAACATTTTTGATTAGTGATTAATATGGGAAGGGCCAGCACATTGTGTGCTATCACTCTTGGGTATGTGTTCCTGAGTAATATAAGAAAGGCTGAGCAAGCCATGAAAAGCAAGCCAATAAACAGCAATCCTCCATGGTCTCTTCTTCAGTTTCTGCCTCTAGGTTCCTGCCCTGACTGAGTTCCTGCCTGTGTTTACCTTAGTGAAAGACTGTGAATTGTAAGCTTTAAGGTGAAATAGTCTTTTCTCCTCTATGTTTTTGACCAGTGTTTCATCACAACAGTAGAAAGCAAACTAGAAAAGTAACTCTGGCCTGCAAAGAAGGAAGTTCATTATTCCTAACTTAATCATTAATATTTATTGTAAAATCATGCATTACACATTGCGTAGTAACTACATCCATACATGTATGTATATATGTAGATTACAGAGTTGACTCAAAGAGTAAACAAACCAAATAATTTGAAAAGGGACAGAGAAGCTAACCCTGGGAAAACAAAAGGATGCAGGAGTTTCTACACTGAAAACAAACCCTAAATAAACTGTAAGGAAGGAGCTGCTGTTTTTACTCAAGTCTTTGTAGGTCACTGGTTTGAGAGTGAAGCTACAGAGTTGAGCCCAGCTGTAGAGGTGAAAGGTTTGGCCCAGGTCCAGGGGAAGGAATGAACCAATGAATGGAGGGAAAGTACAGATGGGCAAATAAGAGTATTAACAGAACATAGTTGAGTAGACCACATTAGCAGTGAGTTCTAAGCCCAGATGAAGCCCAGGAAGCAATAAGAATCTTTCTGCTTGACAGTCTTTGGTGTACATACCACACCCAGATTGTATAATGGCAGGAGCCATCACCAAAACCTTGTTACCTGTCCCCCTTTTTATGAAGTCAGAAAAAGAAAATTACACCCCCCCTTGGTCTGCTGTTCCCCTCTGATCCCAGTACATTCTATATATTTATAGGCTGGTAACATTTCTACTTTTAGGAATACTTCATTTATCAATTTGTACTACATAGGCAGTGATAGATAAGTGGTACTGTTTTTGGATCCATCTAGGTATATAATCCTGCCTCATCCTCCAAATTTAGTTAAAAGATGATTGTGAAAGGATTCAATTAGGGCAAGTCTCAAGAGAAAATCAGTGTTTTATAAAACAATATGGAGTAACTGAGAGCAGGACATAGCCTGATCTCAGGTGATGATTTGATCACAGTCTAAGAAAGGATTTGCCACCTGCTGTCCTTTTCATTCTGCCCATAAATGAATGTATAGAATCTTCTCTTGATGGTTTTTAGGAGACAAAACTACAAAAGAATTTTGCCCCCTTTGCCTGGGGCTATTGAAAACTCATACAGAATGTTCTTGTTTATGATGTTAAGAAAACATTACCAAAAGGTGAAGGTATTTTTAATTCATTCTTGTGACTTCTGATCTGTGTGTGACATTTCGACTTGTCATGCCATAACTTTTTAGTTTTCTGATGTAGTAAAAAGAAAACAAAATCTTTGCAATGTTTCTTCCAGACCTGGAAGTAGTTTATATTCTGCCACCTCTTTAGAGATTTCATTTTATAGACAACCTAAGCCCTGGGAAGGCCTAACTTGAAAAGAAGTTTTCTTTGGATAGTTAAAGGAAGTGTAAATAATTAGGCCTTGTCTATGCAGACCCAAATGGAATAAAAACAGTTGACTGAAAGCTTCAGAGAGATTAAATTGTATTCCTTGTATGAGGAAGCTTGAGATTGATTATGGATGTAGGCATTACATGAAGGAATGGGTGTTGGGTACTCATGCTCATCAGAGAGCTTTAAGCATCTGTTACTGACATACATCAAAGAGAAAATATTGCAGTAAGCAGGCAAGGTACTTTTATTCAAAATTAGGGCAGTAAGAGATAAAAGCCACCATTAAATCTAAAACTTCTTCTACAGAAGAAGCAAGAGGAGAGATTTTTTTCAGGTTTAAGGTGAGTTAATTAAAAAAAAAAAAGGGCAAATATTTGGAGGAAGCCTTTATCTGTTTTGCTATATGCCAGTAACCCAAGGCACCCTTCTCCTACCTTGAAGACAGGTGCTGAAGGCAAAGAGAAGGCCACTTGAGGGAAATTCAGTTTCCGTCCTCACACAGAAGCTGAGCAACATGGGGCTTTCTCCTTTGTGGGTTCCATTTCAGAGAGAAGGCTCACAGGTCCTTTAACAATGCTATGAAGTCGGCAAGAGGCGTTTAAAAAGTTATACATGCCAGAAGAGCAGAAGAAGGATTTTCAATTAACGAGTTTCTAAAATAAAGATTTTAAGTAAAGAAAATTGAGGGAGCCAGAAATCAGAAACTTACCTAAACTGAAGGATATGAGAACATCAAAGCTGGATGACAAACTCTATCTCTGGAAACCACTCATGGAAGGGCTGGAGAAAAGGGATTTCTATTTTCTACTTGTTCAAATCTAATATTTTCTTTTTGAACAAACCAAGCAGGAATTCAATCTGAATTGAAATAGATATCTAGAATGGAGAGTCAGGTAGCTCACCAGGTATTCAACTTAATTTGCTGAGTGACAGTCTGTCAGCATTTTCACAGGTGTAGTGGAATGCCATCACCATCTTCAGTGATGGAGCTTCCTCTGAGGTGTAGTCAAGTGCGAACACAGCTACCACTCCTAAGTGACACACTGGTTCATTTCCCTTCATTTAACTTTCATACTTTTTTCCTCCAGAAACCCCAGTGGCTTTCCCCTTTTCTATTTTCAGATTGTAAGGGCTTAAATATCAGTTCTTTGAAGTTTTATTAACCAACACTAGGTAAACTATCTGGCAATGTCACTAATGAAAGTAACCTTGTATTCCTAAAAACAATCCCTGTTACTTGGGGAAAACCCAGCATTATTGAGCTATTTCAACTCAGTAAATGATCTCCCTTTTGCATGAGTCAGAACAGAAGAAAGAATGATGATCAACAATGTCTGTCCTACACTGTTAAGAGTCCCCTTGCTAGGAGTATTAATGAAACATTTATTCCATTCCTAAAAGGCTTTTCAGATATTGTCTGAAGCATTAGCTTTTATTATACAATGTGGTTCTTTGTTATGTATTAAATAGTAATGGACTTGCCGGTACTAAATTCACAACGTATCCATATCATTTTAGACTGGCTGAAATTGAAAGTGGGTAAACTCCAGTCTTTTAAGGGATCCACAAATAACAATACTCTGTGGCAAAGACATGACAGAATTTGCCAAGAGAGGCTATATAAGGCTTGCTAATTCAGTTGGGAAATTTCAAATGTTATAATTTCCTTAGAGCATTCAGTGAGGAATAAGTATATATAAATTGTATTATTCCTTAGAATTATTTATAAATAAGGATGGAAAAACAAATATAAAATTTTAGATTTTGTACAGTAAATTCAAATTATGCAATAGGAATTTGTCTTTTTAAAGAGCGTTAACCAGGCCAGCCCCCATGTTCTGCCCCCAGGGGCTTCTAGGCTGTAGAAAGGGAATAAATTTCCCTATTTCTTTACTCATTAAATGACCAGGGTCTGACTATTGTCTTTAATGATTTTGTCACCTCTCTTCAGCCACATATCCCTGCAGACTAGTTTTAAATTGAACCATCACTGGAATTAAGAATTGAACATAATGCAGAAACTGGGGCCATTTATGAAAACCTGTTGTCCATGAGGAGCTTGAAGTGGTCTCTTCCCTCTTGGGAAAATCGAGCCCATAAAATTTTAGAAGTTGATATGCCTAGATTCTGTCCAGTCTCACATATCTATTTTGTACATAGGAAAGTGAAAGCCAAGAAAGTTATGTGACCTGTACATGGTAGGAAAATTTATTGGGTGCAGGAAGAGAATCAGAACTCAGAAGTCTCTCCCTGCCTAGCTTTGCCTCTCACTGATGATATTTCCTTGTGATTTAATAATGGTCTAGAGTTAAGGGACAATACCCTGATATGAGTGGAGACTTACATATGAATCAGTTATTCTTTGCACAAACTGCCTCCTTAGGAGAGCTTCCCTGGACCAGACCATTCTAGGGACCCTTTTTGTTATAATCAAAGCTGAGGCCTTCTGAGAAACATGCCCTGGTGCTGCAGTGATTAACCACCTCCCTCACATTGTTTCCAGTATAAGGCCAGACACTGATTACCACTGTTTTTCATACATAGGACAAAAAGAGGACCAAATCCTCCTTTAACTCAATTAACTCTAAGTGTAACAACCGAGATTATTAGCAGAATTCTTTCTGATTCATACATCAGATGATTTAGCTAATATTTCCTACTTCTTTGGCTACATCTTCATCTGAACTGCTACCACAGTTAAGGGTGAGAGATAGTTGAAATAGTGTGGTGTTCTGCAAACCATGTGAGGTTGTTGTTGCTTCCTGGTAACTGTTTCTCCCTTTCATTGTTCCACCCTCTAGTCAACTTTGCTTCACTGCCTATGTAGCTATCTATGGTGAGCAGCAACATGTTAAAATCATCCCATGTCCCATAGAATGTATTTTCCTGTATCCCTCATCATTAATACATAATACAAGTATCATTCAGCATGGGCACTTGAGTACTTTACAAAGTGGCCGGGATTCCTCCGTTATTTCCACATTCATTTGTTACTTCATCTGTGGATGTTACTGACCCCTTTTAAGAGAAGGCAACAAGGGTACAGGTGAAGTTGCTGAATAAGAGACCTGACTTCATTATTCAGGTTTGAAAACAAAATCCTCCATTGCTTTGCAATATAAAAGGGGACATCATCAAGTCTTCAGGTCTATAGAAAGATTTTACTTTAATGACTGCACCCATAAAAATGATGTAGTGCTCTGCTGCTCTCCCTTCTCCTCCTCTTCTGTAAGAAAAAAAACAGCCCCCCAAAAATATAAAAGAAGAAAAAAGCATAAATAGACTAGACCTAGGCCCCCTATACATATATAGATGATATATATGATATATATATATCGGTCTTCTTATCGATCCCTTAGCAAGTGGAGGTGGGGGCTGTTTGTTTCATGGACTCTGTTTCCTGTTAGTGGGATACCTTATCCTAGCTGGGGTGCCATATTTGTCCCCAGTACAACAGGAAGCTCTTAGCCCTCATGTGACTGATGAACTGAGGAGGGTTGATATGTGGGAGGCTCACCTGAGGAGGAGAGTGAAGGGGAAGAGGGTGTAAGGGGGGAACCAGGAGCGGAGGTAGGAGGAGGATGTAATTGAGATGTAACTTAAATAAATAAAAAAGTATTGGGTAAAAAGAAAAAAGTTGCTTTAAACAATAATAAGTCAGAGACAGAATGAGAATTGGAAAAAGAAAAAGAAGCTTCATACAATGTTATTTTGAAATATCTGTTTTGGAACTGAACTGTAAAATATGATAAACATTTCCCTATGCCAAGTTAAAAATTCAAGGCTGAGTCTAGCAAGTACAGGCCAGCATAGACCTTCTGTCTTTGGAATACATGGGTAGAATTGAAGCAAGATCAATTGATCCAGCTTTCTCTCTCTCTCTCTTTCTCTCTCTTTCTCTCTCTCTCTCTCTCTCTCTCTCTCTCTCTCTTTCTCTCTGCCAACCACTCTCTCCCTCCCTCCCATCCCCCTCTCTCTCCCCCCTTTCTCTCTATTTCTCCACACATGTGGACATGAGCATGCATCATATATATAACTGCATGCCTACCCCACTCCTACTTAGTTGCTTATGGGAAAGTTTCTTTACCTGGCTAAGTCACAGTGGCAAACATTGTTGAGTGACAAAAGATGAAAACCCAACCATCAGCTGTGGAAATTTAGGAATTGTATGCTAATGACTCATGCTTATCAATTTGTGAAAAACTGTTTCCATACTAGAATTTAGAGCTTTAGGACAAGAGTCTTAAAAAGAGAAAAGTAAGGAGGAAAGGGAAATTACTTCAAAACTAAATCTGTGGAAGCATTTCTCAGCTCAAAGCTTAGTGAATCAAAGTTTTTCAATCAGGGTGCAAACCTTATTCTTAATAATGTTCTGCAGTGAGGAATGCAGTTGGAATCTCTTTCCTCAACACAGATATAATGCTTTGTCCTCAACTTGTCTCTCTTCTTATGTTTCTGTTATTCTCATAAGCCAGACATGTCTCTGTCCAAGGGTCATTGTACTTTTCTTTCTACAGCTTATATACCTGCCCCCATCTCCTTGGGGGAAGATCTCTGAAGAAGGAACTGCTGTCTTCTGTATGATTTTGTAATTCTTGCTCTATAACTATTTCTGTGCCTGACACTCTCCAGATTCTGAGATCCCTACTAAGTCTAGTTTGACTCTGTTACCAAAGCACCAACCAGCATCCATTTAGAAACCATGCTGAAGCCTTTTTTGTAACAGCTAGAAACTGGAAACAACCCAGATGTCCCTCAACTGAAGAATGGATTAAAAAACTATGGTACATCTACACAATGGAATACTACTCAGCTATCAGAAATAAGGAAATTATGCAATTTTCAGCCAAATGGATGGAACTAGAAAAGCTCATTCTGAGTGAGCTAACCCAGACTCAGAAGGATGCACAGGGCATCTATTCACTTATAGTCAGATTTTAGCTATATAGTACAGGATATCTATACTACAACCAACACACCAAAGGGAACAGGAACACAGACATTTTTTTCCTGTCAATGAGACACTTTGCCCTAGTGGTGTTGCTTTGTAGGCACCCAGTGTATGAGGAGGCTCTTGGCCCTCATATGACTGGTGACCTGGGGCTGGGGACTGTTATGTAGGAGCACTCCACTCCAGAGGAGTGGGATGGAAGGGTTAGGGGATAGAGGGTGGGAGGGCAGGACTGGAAAGGGTTGAAAGAGGACACTATGATGGAGATGTAATCTGAAGCAATAAATAAATAAATTTAAAAAAGAAAAAGAAACTGTGCTGAATATGCAGATGGGAAATTTTTTTAATTTATTTATTTGTTGCTTCAGGTTACATCTCCATCATATTGTCCTCTTTCTCCTTCCCACCCTCTACCCTGTAACCCTTCCATCCGACTCCTCTGGAGTGGAGTGCCCCTACAAAACAGTCCCCTGCCCCAGTACAGAAGTCATATGAGGGCCAAAAGCCTCCTCATACACTGGGGGCCTACAAGGCAGTACCACCAGTGAAAAGGGTCTCATTACCAGGGAGAGAAAACTATGAAAACACACAAACAAACAAAGTCTATGTCCATGTTCCCTTTGGTGCGTTGGTTGTAGTATAGATATCCTGTACTTTATAGCTAAAATCTGACTATAAGTGAATAGATACCATGTGCATCCTTCTGAGTCTGGGTTAGCTCACTCAGGATGAGCTTCTCTAGTTCCATCCATTTGGCTTCAAATTGCATAATTTCATTGTTTCTGACAGCTGAGTAAAAATTTAAGTGCATGTAGAATTTTTCATATCTTACACCCTGAATGGCCTACAGATATACATGTTTACAGTGCTAAATATGACCTGACATTAATCTTAGTTTAGAATTAGAATTTAAAACTAAAATTTATTTGAGGTTCAAAATAGGCTACCTTTAACCCTCTCAAAGGAATAAATGAATAAATATAAAATTTTACTACATGCTGTAGTACATCTTGATATGTAGAGTGGGGTCTTTTGCATTGATGGAGTATTTATGGAGAATACTTTTTATTAGGGCTTCTTTTTCAAGTAAAGAAAATAATTGAATACTTGTGCTAAGATATGCAGCAATTTAAATATGAAATGGAGTTGTGGTGCATTTGGGTTGTACATAGATGGCTACAAATTTATAGGATGGAATCACATTTGGACCTTTTCCTGTACCTGTTGGTGTAGTACACATTTGTGCAACATATATCAGTGTATTTCTCAGCATATATCTCTCCTTGTGTCCAAAAGGATCCAAAAATTAGTGACACACCAGTACAAAACATGGACACACTAAATTTTCTCTTTTCTTTATTTCTTTCTTGTTCTGATGTATTTCAATAAACAATACCATACAAAGCCCTTAACCTCATCTCCACTGTGGCCTGTCCTTCTTCAACATATAAAATCCCAAGTTTTCTTATTTATCCTTCTTTATTTAGAGTGCTGTTAAATAATTGTATATTTCTTATTAAATATGGTTTCCATAAAACAGTTATTATTCCTATCTAGCCAACCATTTTAATACAAAATAATAATTCTATTTAGCATGAAAGTGCTTATTCTTGTTGTCTTAGTGAACAGAGAAAAGAGGGTGTGATAGATATAAAGGACTGACTAAATAAATAAGAGAGCTATGTTAGACACAAGAAGACACATGTTATCAAAACCCAGTATGGTCCTCCAATAATATATCATTTTCAAAGTAAAATATCAGTTTTTCATATAATGTAATGATTCCAAGATTCCAAGAAGGCAAGGAATTGATATAGTTGATAATGTTGGAAAGCAGAGATAAATTATCACTTGTAGTCTGTGATGTGAGGAATTCAAGACTTCCAGAATGTGCAAGGAAAAGGATGTGGTATGCGCATGTGTGTTCGTGTGTGTGTGTGTGTGTGTGTGTGTGTGTGTGTGTGTGTGTGTGTGTAATTGAATGAATTGTGTAAGGCTCAGAATTGTCAGAGCAATACATCCATATACGATCTTAGTGTCTCCTAAGCTATCAGTTGAAGAAGTGAGTTAGGGGCTCTCATCTCAGTAGGTACAAGAAAGCTTTGGTTATTTTAAACAAGGGAGGTTACGATACATTAACATATGGCTGCTGAATATGGCCTGAATAATCAGTTGGCAAATGTTCTACTTAGTGTTTGTTTGTTTATTTGTTTGTTTTTGCCAAGTTGACAGAAGCTAGGGTCATGTGGGAAGAAGGAATCTCAGTTCAGAAAATGTTTCTACTAGAATGGGTTGTACGCAAGACTTTGGAGGGGTGTGTGTGTGTGTGTGTGTGTGTGTGTGTGTGTGTGTGTGTGTGTGTTTTCTGTTTTTGTTTTTTATTTCCTTGATTAACAATTGATGCAGGAGAGCCCAGTTTATTGTGGGATCCTTAGACCTTAGTCAGTGATGGATTGTGTTTGGAGGATATAAGCCAAATAAACTCCACTCCTGGAAGTTGTTTTTCACCATAGTCTTCTCAATAGCAAAAGAAAGCAAACTATAAAATCCACTGAAGTATATATTTGATTGAGCGTAAGAATTGATGTGATTTATTCTGCTCCAATTAATTAAAACTCTCATGTGTCATAGAAGTAGCTAAAGGAAGGTGGTTAATTTTGAGGTTGCCATAAGTTGTTGATGATCAAACTCAAATGTTACAATTGAGAGAATGCAAACAATTTCAGGACAAATGATTTTACTTTTCCACCAGAAACAAACTACTACACTAACTGTACAATTTGTGTTTCAAAGTGACACTAATACTGTAAAAGGATACCAAGTTCTGGATGAATTAGTTATTTGATGTTGTACTTATTTTTATTTTAATATTTGCAAGCAAGATGGGACATACCTTTTGTCTTTTATACCCCAATAATTTGTCATTAATTTCTGATGGTTAAACTTTTACATTTGAGGTAGGGTCTCCTGTATCATGGTCTAGCCTTGAACTCACTTTGTATCTGAACACAACATTAAACTTCTAATTCTCCTACTCCTATCTTCTAACTGCTGGGAATATAGGTGTGTACCAAGAGGCCAGTTAACATGGTGTTGGGAAGGGAACCCATGGCTTTATGTATTCTAGATATGCACTGTACCAAGTGAGGTATATCACCAGCTCCTCAATAATGTTATACTATTCTGTGTGAATGCAGTTAATGCAAAGAAAATCCTCCAAGGGACTACAGCTTAACAGTCTATTATTGTTGTCACAATGGTCTCCTCACTAGGGATCTGAGGTAAATTGTGGATTTAACTAAGTTTTAATAATTGAGATTCCACATAGTAGTTAAAAGAATAGTAATTAGATTCATATATGTACATAGCATCAAAATTATTAACATTTTAATATGGTAAAAATAATTGGTATTTACTTACTCTATGACCAAATACTAGGCTTAGAAGCCTAAGTTGAGATACTTGAATAACATATGAAATCTTCCCAGCCCCTAATGAGAAGTGTGCCACTTAGGGAAATTTGTGTGGGATTTCCTATCCAGTGTGGTTTCTTCATACCTGTGTTTGCTAACCTATGGTTTAATATTTTAACATGGCTTGTTTGAGATAGCAAGTGTGTGTGTGTGTGTGTGTGTGTGTGTGTGTGTGTGTGTGTGTGTAATGTAGGAAAGGGAAGTGAATACCAGCAAGCAAGGAGCTTATGCTCAAGGAGTGAAGTCTTTGTCAGAGTTAGATAACACAATAGGATTCCCTTTGTGTTCTCTCATTCTTCTTCTTGTTATTATTGTTGATGTTCTTGTTTGTCATTGTTATTGTTTACCACAAATTTTGCTAGCTAGTACTCTGTTTCAGCCCACCTGCTTTGTGATAGGACTCACAAATGCTTTAGAATTGTTTGTTTCCTGGGGAAATTTTTGGTATTTTGTGTCTCAGATTTTCATTTTAGTCTGTCATTTAGTCTGTCAAAATGTTTGTTCACCTTGCACTCAACTCCATAGTTTCAATACTAAACCCTTTGTGAGCTTTTCCCACCAAAACCTTAACTTACTCATGTTCCACGTTTATATATAAGAAGATACAAGTGCCTGAAAGACAGTTTACTGTTCAGTTCATGTTAAACTTCTTGGACTCAAAGACAAGTGCACTGCTTTCTGAGAAGCTTTGTGACACTCATGGTTTAGATAAAGTGTCTTTGACAACTAATATATCAATTGTTCAGACACTGTAAAGGTTTTTATTATTGTTTTTGCTGTTATTATTGCCTTCTCTTTTTTTCCCAGTCTCACAAAATGATAACAATGACACTAGAAAGAATCTTTACATAAAGATGAAACATAGTTTTTCAATACCTTCATTCTAACAATTCTAAGTCAAATGGGGAAGGAGATGCCGAAAAGAGAACATGAAAATAGAAAATTCTAGCTTTGCCCCACATCACCATAGTCTGCTTCCTGAAACCCCACATTGATGGTTCAGTTAATAAAAACAGTTTTTCACCAAACTAGAAACCTGTGAGGCACTTAACTCTTAGGTCTCCTTTGTCACTCCACTGTTAGGTTATTATATAAAAATATCTCTTTAATTCTCCCCTTCCTTCCCATGTGCACTGTTACTTTATCAGTTTAGAATTCCAGCTCTGCCTGCTATGAGACTTCTTCCTTCACTTCATTCCTTCAAGACAAGTACTTTGAAACTGTTACTGCTTTTCAAAATCATATTACATTCTTTTCTACATCAACATATTTATGTTGACTGGAGCATTCAATTAAAAGTGAAACCTTATAATCTATGCTTTCTTAGGGTCTGGCCCAAACCCCCTTAGGCAGCTCCATTTCCCAGCATGATTTCTCAGTTCCACAGCGCTTATTCCAGTCCCTGACTTCACTTCACCAATCGTAAATCTGCACAGACTTTGAATTGTCTTTGTATACATCTCCAGTCAGTCTAGGGAGCACCACATCACTATTTCTTCCACAGCTACCACTTCTGATCTTCCCTTGTTTCTCCTTTTCTATGTGATCTCAGATACTTCAAAGGCAAGCTCACATACATGGTAATAGTCTCTCATTCAGTCATTGAATTCTGATGTGAATTTGAGAAATGTGTATTTGACGTTTACTCCCTTTTTTGGCACAGTTTTTTTAAATGTTTATTTATTATTTCAAGTTACATATTATCATAGTATCCTCTTTTTACCCCTCCCGGTTCTACCCTCCCACACTCTCCTCCCTCTCCCGCCCATCCCACTCCTCCCATGTAGAGTGTCCCTACATATCAGCCCCTCTCAGTTGGACAGTCATATGACATCTAAGAGCTTCTTCTTGCACTGGGGGCCTACAGAGTAGCACCCCTAAGGCAAATATCCCATTGATAGGTAACAAAATCTATGTTCCTGATCATTTCAGTGTATTGGTTGTAGGCTAGTTATCCTGTACTATATGGCTAAAATCCAATTACAAGTGAGTAGATGCCATGTGCATCTTTCTGAGTCTAGGTTAGCTCACCCAGGATGATCTTTTCTAGTTCCATCCATTTGGCTGAGAATTGCATGATTTCCTTGTTTCTGATAGCTGAGTAGTATCCATTGTAAATGTACCACAATTTTTTTATCCATTTGTCAGTTGAGGGACATCTGGGTTGTTTCCAGTTTCTAGATATTACAAATAAGGCTGCTATGAACATAGATAAGGAGATATCTTTGTGGTTTGGTGAGGAATTGTTTTGGTGGATACCCATAAGGGTATGGCTGGGTCTTGAGGTAGAGCTGTTCCAAGTTTTCTAAGACATCGCCACACTGATTTCCATTTGTGGTAGTGTATTATATTGTGATTGAGATGTAACTTGAAGAAATAAAAAATAAATTATTAAAAAAAAAGAATTCCATTAATAATAATTTTTGACAAACTGGTTTATCTCATAAATGCTTCATGTTTCCATATTGTAGGCCAGTTGTTTTCTTTTAATCATGTGATAAGAAATTATATCTTCCTTGTGTGTGTGTGTGTGTAGGTGTGTCACACACACTTTTTGATTGCTGTACATAAGACAATCTTGTGCTAATATTTCACTTGGAATATGACATAGCCATATATAGACATGGCTGACACACTTTTCACTTTAGACATCTTATGCCATTCCACAATCCTCATTTAAATATGAATGTATTGATATATTGTTGTATAACTCAACAGAATTTCATTACAAAAAGTTATTAGCTTTGGGGAATGTATTAAGAGTGGCAGTGGGTTTCATCATGAATGTCAATTCTGTTTGATAAAATGCCATAATCTGGGTTATTCTAAGGAAACTTTTCACCTGGATCTGGCTCACCTTAGAAAAATGTCACACTTAATTAGTGTTGGCTTTGATGTGACAGGAATAGGAATTTTGGGATTCCTATAAAAGATTACATATATCTTATTAAGTAAAAGGAAGAAAAACTGAGGGATGGAAAATTCCTGTGATCCCTGAATTTAGAATATAAGAAAAGAGGCATACGCATTTTAAAAGATAAGTACAGTTTGGGATGTTGGAGAGAACTAGGAAGGCAGGTCGTTGGTGAAGTTTGTAAACCTAGGCCACTCTCCTGCCAGTGCTGTTCCTGAGAGGACAGCTGCAGCTTTTCATAGTAACTGAGGTTCCAGGTTGAGTTCCCCACAATTTAGCCCCATGTTCTCAAGTATTTGTTTCCTCATCTACAAAATTAAATACTGGGTTGGTTGCTGTGATGTGTAGGAGGTGCTCATGATGCTGGGTGCACATGTATCATATTGAGCAGTAGTAGCTGCTGCTGTTCTTTATTATATCAGCAAACAAAATGAGCGAATATCATCAGAATGAAAGCTCTTTTGAATCAGTAAACACTGCAAGCACCCTTTGATGTAAGCCTTTCCCTGGTGAATACTGGAGAGCATGCAGGGCAGGGAAGGAAGTTGAATGTGGCTTTTGAAAATGCTTTGAGGAAAGCTAAAGAAAATGCTGTGTAGCTCCACTATTCTTGTAGTCATCCCCTTCTTACTATAATTACACTCTTGTTATCTGATTAAAATGAGAGTTCTTTAACTATTTGCTTATTCAAGAAATTCTTACTTTCAAAACTGTATTTACCAGGAAATACCTTTTCATGTTTTAATGTCTTCATTAGAACTCACATCTCCCCACCCTTATTCTTCAGGAATTGTCACCTATTAAAATTCTTGTTCAAACATATCTGCATGAGAAGGTGACATTTCAGGTTCATGTTCTAATGAATAAAACTAATAATTAAATGTACCTGTGTCATTTATAAAAATCAAAACATATCTAGAATTCATCAGTGGAGCTGTGTGGCAGGGGAATAATGTGGCAGTTTAGATTGGTGATAGCATAAGGACATAATTTGTCCTTTGATCTATGATCATCAAACCTGGCATACTCTCAGCAGCTTCAGGAGGAACATCTAAAAATCAGTGCAGTATTTTTCCTATGACACACCTGAACTTGGCCCCACAAAATCTGGTCATTTCAGCCTTCAGTTGCCCTGTTTTTAAAATAAAAGTTTTGTCAGGTTTTTACTGTTGTCTCCTCTCTGCTTTTCTCGTAGGATCTCATGGAACAAAAACACTGGCTGTTTTTGCTTATAAAGATGACAGGTGAGCCTTTGGCTTGGCTTCATTGTTGAAGGAAATGAAGGTTTCATTTATAATAGCCTGCTCTTTAGAAATGTCACAGCTTCACGTTCTTGTCTTTGCAAAGTTTGTACTGGGCTAACTGTCAGAAGCTCTCATGTAGAACAATGGACTGCTCTCACCAATGACAATGTTAACAATGTGGTACATTTTAAATTGCATTTTTTTAATTTAAAAGTTAACATGTGATTGCTCAGTTTTGCCACCGTGTGTTTTATTTGATTATAAGTGCTTTCGTTTTAGACATACTCAAAATCCTACCACATTCAAAGAGCCATATCCCTCAAACTGTTTAACTTTCACAGAGAGCTCTTGAGTAAATAAGACAAAACTTGGACAACATATTCTTGCCCTTTGTTTTGATCACCATTTGTTTATGTTGTGATTTGTCCTTCTAGATAGCTTCTTCTGTGGCTGATATTTGATTTTGTGTCATGTAAAGTAGCTACTAAGTGACTTGTGAAGTTCACTGCTAGTTATGTTTCTACATCCTTTCATTTCTTTTCCTAGAAAGGTTTGAAAGGGTATTGTGTTTTCTGTTTCTTACAATTGACAGAACTGATACCCACTGGGATAAGTAACATGCCAAACTGAATAGCACTTTGAGCGCAGGTTTCTCTAACTGTAAATGCGATGCCAATGGATTATGCTTTTTATCCCTGGGGAATCTGTGTGAGGCAAAAAACAAAGTGACACAATGTTGTATATTAATAGGCTGAAAATCAGGATTTTAAAATCAGTTGAATTATAAGAAGAAAGACACAGGAAGAAAGAACCTAATAAAAATAAAGACCTTTCAGGACCCCACAAATTAAAATGAAGAGAAATGGAGACTTCTTTTTGTCTTTAGGAGATCACACAGAAATGAAAAGAAACAAAATCATGAGGTGAGGTCAAATTATATTTTCAGGTGTGTGACCTAAATTTTAGACCTGGAGTGAGTTCATAAAGGCCTGGCCCAGATCCAGAAGGAAACAACAGGCAGCCTGCCATCATTGACACTCAGTCACATCTGTCCATTACACAATAAATTTTCCTTGATGCAAGAGCATTTAAGAAATTGAATGAAAGCCTTCATGACTGTTACACTAAATTTATTGCTGACATTTGTTCCCCGGGGAATGTACCAATCAATTGAATGTCAGAGACTTGTACAAGTGCATACACACAAAAAGCTTTCATGTCAACTACTTCTGCATCCTTTTCATTTCTTGTCATCAAGATTCATTTTGAGGTGTTTTTTTTTTTTTTTTCAGGAAACAGGACCACAATTTGCACATGGCACTGGAGATAGATGTGTTTTCCTCCCTATTTGGTGATTATTTGAACTTAGTAGCTCTCTGAGTTTTGGAGCATGAGAAAGAATTCTTCCTTCAGTACCAGATTTGAACAAAACTAACCATGCTTGGTATAAAGGTTCCTTATTGCTATTGTTTTCATTTGTCTCCCTTGAAAGCATAAAAATGATCCAGATGTATATATCCATAAATAGAAACATTCTAGGCAGTAAAATGATGCAGACTTAATACACTAAGCTACATAAACCAAACAAAACAAAGCAAAGCAAAACAAAACAAAAAACTTATTACCCCTATACTGTTAATAATATGAGTTTTCTGGACAAATATCCTCCTTTTTTAATGAAAAAATTGTATTTGAATGTATAACAGAAATCACTGCAGTAAGAAGAAAACTATAGAACAAATCTTTTGTAAGCATAAATTTAGAAATATCACGTAGTATCAAAGGAAACACTATATCGGTGCTTCCTAACTAAGACCTTTGCATGCAGAGAAGAACTTGAGGTTCTTTGGGAAAATGATATGACTTGCTTTCTGGTATCATGCATCTCTATTTAACATAGATCAGGTTGTTTCCTTAGAGCTTTGGACTGTATCTTTTTCTCTCTTTGTTCAGTATTATCCTCTTCAGAATGTTACTGAAGCACTTATTTGAGGTTGGGCAATAGACAGCTGGTCCATGTAAGTATCCCAAGGAAAGATCTCTGAATGTCACGCTTATTTGGTTCTACCCTTTCTTCCTGAACTTGCCACAAATGATCTCTCTTGCATCCCCATCTTTCCCTTCTGTGCCCTGTGCCTTTTTTTCCCTGAGGGTTGATTTCCAGAGTAAGAGCTGGAGTGCGGCATCTGTTCTCTACAGGGTATTGATTGTAAAAGTCCCTCATCTATGAAAGTCATTTGGACTTCCCACTTCATACAATGATGGAGGATTTAATGCCCATTTAGAAACTGTCAGCATGGTCAAGGTGGGCAAAGCATACTTGGAAGTTATCAAATCATCTGTCCTACCAAAACCTCTGATTCCTCTCCTTGTGTGTTTACATAGACAGGTGGGTGGTTACTCTTCAGTCCTCTGGGGTATAAAAATCTTTTGGTGTTAAGAACCTGAGCATCTCATTTTCAAAAGAAAAATCAGAGGCAGGCTTGTGGATAGGAGTGATGGGGAAGGAGAGGTAGCATTGCCTTTATAAATATAACTGAAAAGTTGGAACTGCTCTTATGAGAACTATCAATACCAACTTTTAAATTGAGAGCAGACCCAATAGAATTGCATGCGTTAAAATCTGTATCTAAGTGCATTGATTCAGTAGTTCAAAAACATCCTCCTGAAAGGCATTTCACCTTGAAGTATTGTCATCTTCAGCTGAGAGTGCCTTTGCCGCTCTGAAGCATTGCTAAGAGTTCAGATGTAATTTCGCATTTGGCATAAAGCCAGTCACCAAAATCAAGAGAGAAGTCAGGGTTCAGGCTTCTTTAGGCTTCCCTCAGCATTGTTGAGTGGCAACATTTTATTCTACTTTTTTTCCCTCAGATAAAAAGATATGATCTATTTTGAGCCTCAGTCACTCACTGCCTGCTTTTGTTAGTTACCCTGATTGGCATAAGCCTGTTATGGTCTGATTGAAATGTGTCACGGGCAGCAACAGCTGCAACCCAACCCCCGCCCCTGGCACAGCCCTGCCACTCTCAAGTCATTGAGAGCATCATGCACAAAATGCTTCCTGACAGTAGACCCTAGCCACACAGAAAGATCAAGTGGAGAGAGGCAAGGGTGAGATAATTTGCTTAGAGGGTAAGGTTAAATCTATCAACCAGTAACATTGTTTTATTGAGCCTCAGTCTGCAGAAATGAGAGACATGGAATTTCAGGCAACCCACCTTCTACTGGCAGCAATGGGCATCAGTGGTGTGGAACTTTTATAATCTAGCGCAAACTTGCATAGAGCTTGAGAGCCGTTTTGCTTCTCACAATGCAAAGACATAATTCATGCCTTTAGAAGAAAAGAACATGAAAGTGAAGCAACTCAGACTTCGGCATTGTGAAATCCATGCAACCACACCAAAGGATACGTCCAGTTTCAAATACCTCCAGCTGTACAACAGACTGTAAGACACAACTTTGTGCTGTTTTTTATAGACTCAACAATTCAAGAAGAGTTGGTCTAGGAATGTGAGAGGGAAATTAATATCTTAGTGAAATCTAATTTTCCTCCTTCCAGTACATGGGAGAAAGCAAGCTTAAATTTGGAAATGCGGACAGGAGAAATTTCTAGGCACTCAAAAATAAATACAGCATCAACTAAACTTGTGATACAGAATAAATCTCTCCTAAGATAACAAATCCAGGTTGTTGTAATTGATTATTAGTTGCTTCATTTGTTTATTGGCTCAAACATGCACTAGTTCATTCCATAAATTTGATGGAACATACTTCCTTGGCATGACTCTAGGATCATTTGTGAGATTATAATGGGAAACTTGAAACGACTAGTTACTGTTTTCCTTAAGGTTCTTTCATTGTTGTTGTTGTTATTATTATTATTATGTATTTGGGGATTTCTTACAGAGCTATGCTGTTTTGATGTAATCTACACCCATTCCTTTCTTTCTGATTCCTCCCATACCCTCACTTCCACTTTCTCCTCCCAACTTCATGTGCTCTTTTTTATAAAATACACTGAGTCTGTTTACTGCTGCCAGTATGTGCTTGGATATAGGATCACTTACTTAAACATAGAAAACCTATCAGGGACTGCATCTGAAGAAAACTGACTTCTGTCTTCCACAGCTGCCATCTGTTGTCAATAGCAACTCAGATAGAGGTGGGAACTTCATGATCTCCTTCCCATTCATGGTGGAATTTTGTTTGGCCTGATATTGTTACTGAAGTCTGAGATGCTGTACATTAATGCTTGGAAGATCCCTGTCTTAAATGGATAGCACGATTTCACACAAGTACCTTACTACCTCCTTTTACATCTCTTCCACTGTGATGCCTGCACCTTGGGAGGGGCACGTGTGATATGGATGTCCCACTTAGGGTTGAGCATGCTATAGAATCTTATCCTATGCACTTTTATGAGTTGTGGGTCTCTGCATCAGTTAATCATCAGCTGTTGCAAATCAGAATTTCTCTGAGCTAATTCAATTTATAGGTATAAAAATTAAGCACACTTAACATAAGGCCTGTCACATTAAATCAACAAAAAGAGAAAGTGGGAAAAACCCTTGAAATCATTGGTGCAGGTTCCTGAACAGAACACCAACAGCTCAGGACCTAAGACCAAAAATCAATAAATGGGACCTCATGAAACTGAAAAGCTTCTGTAAGGCAAAAGACACTGTCATTCGAACAAAACAGCAACCCATAAATTGGGAAAAAATCTTCACCAACCCCACATCTGACAGAGGGCTAATATCCAAAATTTACAAAGAACTCAAGAAATTAAATGCCAAGAAACCAAATAATCCAATCAAAATATGGGGAACAGAGCTAAATAGAGAATTCACAAAGGAAGAATTCCTAAAGGCCTAGAGACACTTGAAGAAATGCTCAGCATCCTAATCATCAGAGAAATGCAACTCAAGAGGACTCTAAGATTTCATCTCACACCTTGTCAGAATGGCTAACATCAAAAGCTCAAATGACAGCACGTGCTGGTGAGGGTGTGGAGAAAGGGGAACCCTCCTCCATTGCTGGTGGGAGTGCAGGCTTGTGCAACCACTATGGAGGTCAGTCTCTGGAGATATCTTAGAAAACTTGGAATAGTTTTGCCTCAGGGCCCAGCCATACTACTTCTGGGTATACACCCAAATGACTCTTCACCGAATAACTAGGACGTTTACTCATCTATGTTCATAGCAGCCTTATTTGTAATAGCTAGAAACTGGATACAACCCAGATGTCCCTCAACCGAAGAATGGATTAAAAAACTGTGGTACATCTACACAATGGAATATTACTCAGCTATCAGAAACAATGAAATTATGCAATTTACAGCCAAATGGATGGAAATAGAGAAGCTCATCCTGAGTGAGCTAACCCAGACTCAGAAGGATGCACATGACATCTATTCACTTACACTTGGATTTTATCTATATAGTACAGGATATCTATACTACAACCAATGCACCAAGGGAACATGGACATAGACTTTTCTGTTTGTTTGTTTAGTTTTCTCTCCCTGGCAATGAGACCCTTTTCACTGGTGGTACTGCCTTGTAGGCCCCCAGAGTATGAGGAAGCAGTTGGCCCTCATATGACTTCTGAACTGGGGTGGGGGACTGTTGTGTAGGGACACTCCACTCCAGAAGAGTGGGATGGAAGTGTTAGGGGATAGAGGGTGGGAGGGCGGTGCTGGGAAGGGCGTTCAATATGATGGAGATGTAACCTGAAGCATCAAATAAATAAATTTATATAAAAATAAAGACATGAATAATCACCCTGGCAAAATAGTAGTCACAAAGTGTACACATGAAATGTAAGTATAATGAGATGGACACCATATGGAAGTACTGAAAGAGAGGGTGAAAATTGCTTCTATGATGACAGAAAAAGACTAGGATATGAAAAGATAAGGGTGCCCTGAAGGTGTTCAGGCAGGAAAGTAAACTGAAGAGATGAGAATGAAAAGTCGGTTCAGATTGACTTCATCGAGCTAGATCAAGACTTTAGGGAGTCTAATCTCTGGCAGCTTGTTTCCAACAAGTTTAAACATAGTATAAGGTGGAAAAAAGTTTCCTGGTATAATACAATCCCTGGTGGTGCACAAGGAAGCATAATTACACAGAAACTCAACCCAGGGCACATGTCATTAATCCCAAGAAGATGGGTTCTAGAGATAGGCTACCTGTACTAGCTTAAGGACCTAAGGAAGGCTTTGGCCTGGTCTTGGTCATACAGATAGCACAGAGGACATTTGGGCTGGTTGGGAGAGCTTGGGAGAGCCTCTGACCATACATATAATGTAAGGGCATTTGGACAATGAGGCATCTCTGGTCCTAGTTGAGGGAACTTGAGAAGCTCCTGGCTTATAAGGGTCATTTAGATTGCTAGCCACCTCTTGTCCTGGTTGTAGGGTGTTGATGTAGTCTGGCCCAACAGATAATACAGATCACCAGGCTATTAGTCACTTCCAATTCCCACCTTTCTGGATGGAAGAACAGGGTTTTTGTTTACTTGTTTGTTTTTGATTATTTTTTATTTGTTTTTGATTGTTTACATTTCTCTTTTCCATTGGAAAGTGGATCCTGCATGATTAACATTGCTTGTTTCTCTGGATGTATGTGGGTGTAAAGACCTTCCAATTATGATCCCCAAAATAATGAGCTCTTCCAAGAAGTTGGAGGGACAGGAGAGAGGATTCTGGGCTCTGGGGTGTTGCTCAGAGATCTTGTTATTCTAATTCTTTTCTTTCTATATTTATTTAGGGACTACACTATTGAGTTTGGTACTCATTACCTTGTAAGAATAGCCACCTAAATTGTGTCACCTCTTCATGTACCTTGCCTGTCAGAGAAGCAGGAACAATAGAGTCTGTAAGATCTACATGGACAGTGTTGTCAGCATGAAATGAAACTAGCTTTGTGCTTGACACTTTGTAGGAACACAACAGATTTTACTTTGGTTTCTTATACTTCTCAAACTTGGTAGTTTGCTTTATAACATTCTATTTCCATTCCTAAGTAGATTATAATGAGTAAAAGTTACCAGGTGCTACAGTTGATTGGCTGTCTATATGGGAAAGGATGTTGTTGGAGATACTAGAACTAAAAAGGGTATTGGTCACTTAAAGTCATAATCTCATTACATGCATCTAAGATTTGGGTTATGCTCTGCTCTGAACATGGGGCATTGTGATCTGCATTTTGGTCTTTCTATGTGTTTGGGTGGGTAAGTTCAAGGTGACCCTTCCCTACTTGGGGAGAGGTCATGGTGAGGAACAGCACATTTCTATATGCAAATCTTTAACTTCCTTCTTTGACTTCACTGACCACTTTGCCCCTCAAAACTATTTCTACACTATTATCCTTGCTGTTTTCCCTGGCAGTAAACCATGGTGCAAACTGATAACCGATTCTTGCTGATTGTTTCCTGGTAAGCTTTTACACTTCTCATGAAATTTGTCTAAATCTATTTTGGACTTATTATGTAAATGTTACACTTGAAATAATCTGTCCTGGGATTTATGATAGTAAGTACTAGTAAAGCAGAACCCACTCTGTGAGTACAGGCTGTATCAACAGGTTGCTTGTAGACATAATTGGCGGATCCCAGTCCTGTGGCTTTTCTTTCCTTCTAATTGGAGACCTTTGACCAAGAACTCACATTTCTTTCCCCCTGGATTCTAAGAATGAGTTCTTGTAATTCTCATCTTTCTAGATGTTTGAAAGCATAGAAGAAACAGGTCTAAGTGGTACATGTCATTGTTGTGAAATTCTGACTTCTGCCAAAATCAGCCTCTTTAAAAGACTACATTAAATTTCATTAACTCTGTTATCAAGTACAATTGGAAGGCCAACAGTACTCTCAAGATTTCCTCACAAACTTGGGTGACTGTCTTAGGTCTCTCCAGACAGTTTTTTTTTTTTTTTTTTTTTTGCTATTTTATCCTCTATTGTTCTTCTTATCTGTGTATTTCTTTCTAGTTTAAATACAGTTATTAATCACAAACTCCTCTTGATTCTGTTTTCTTCCTTCCCCTGTCCTCAAAGAGACATTTTACTTACTAAATATTTTATTATCCCTCTGTGTAATACTAGGCAGTGTTAAATCTCAATACTTATTATTTCTCTCCCTAAAAAGACATTTAAGTATTTCATTACCAAGACTTTAGCATCCTTCTTTATCCCAAGATCCAATTTGTATTGTCTTCACTCACATGTCAAAATTCCCTCTAGTGTGGATATCAGTCATCTTCCACTGTTAGGATAATGTTGAATGGGACAGCTGTCATAAACCTGGGCAATGATGCATTTTCAAACAAAATACCAAAAAGAAACAAATAAGCACTCTAAACATATAACCTATTATCTGGCTTGTGACATCATCTCCTTACCTGATTGAGACTAGCTACTTATAAGTAATTCTATTTCTCTGTTAGTTCTAGGGCTATATTTTATTTTATGCATATGATCTAATGCCAAAGTCATTTTCATAACGTTCCAACTTCTTTTACACTTTCAAGGATTCTCCCTTTGCTGATATGACCAATTTTGGCTACAATTAGCATTGTATGAATGCTCAAGTAAAAACACAGAAAAGAGATAGAAGGAGAGTAGGTTAATATCTAGGTAGTACCTCAAAGTCAGGATGGCTTTTGGCAAGGTTCCAAATTGAAACACAGGATACAACACCTTGGGCTTAGTTTTCTTTTCTTTTCTTTTCTTTTTTTTTCCTCTAATCAACTCAACCTTTCAATGAACAATAACAACAAAACCTGCACCAACTTTCAGATAGGTTTTATAATGAGAACATTATCTAGGCTTGATAGTTCTAAAGAGTCCACTTTCCAGGCCATACACTGCAGCAGAGAACAAAAGGTCCCAAAAGAACACACTTGTACGATGGTAGGCATACAGATAACCGACACCACTCTCCTGTCCCCCTTGGGGACACGTAGTGTAAGGTGACAGACTATATTAAAAAGAACATGTGTATTTGCAAGCTCAGCTAGCTGTTTGATATGTTTATGGGATGTGAAAAAAATAAAACAAGCTTTTAATTTTTTTCAGACAGGTTATCATAGTAATTTGAATATATATTCAAAAAATAAAAAGTCTAATTTACCTTGGAGTAGCCTGAAGCAAATCAGGTGGCTATTGCAATCCAACAAAATATAATAAAAAGATGAATTTTAAAATCTTTGATTAAATTCATTCTACCTTAACCCTAATGTGAACATCTTTGCTTTTACTGGTAGCTAATTTTCAAAATGCACTTGGAAAATCTTTTAATTGTACCTTAATTATAAAACTAACATTTTTGTTATAAGATAGTAATGAAGAGCGCAGGTATTGAACCCAGCACCCCAAGGATTTACATCTGCTGTTCCACCCCTTGTTTAGCAATCTCTCTCACCTCTCCACCACGACCTTGTTTGTTTGTTTGCTTGGTTGCTTGTTTTATTTTGGTGAGGTAGGAGTAATTACATTACCTCCTCCTACCACTGTTTCAACAATTAAAAGAGCTGATGTATGTGCAAAGTTCGTAGAAGAGTGAATGTCTAGTATATGGTACAGGTTAGAAATAAAATTTCAGAAAATTCTGAAAATACAGACTCAGATAACACTTAACAAAGCACCATTGTATGGACAAAAAAAAACAAAAAAACCTGTTGACTGAGATCTAGGTACACTTAGGTATTTGGGAATAGTTCAGTTCACCTATTCTTTCTTTGTATACACTGATGTGTATCACTGTTAATACTACACCACACTGCATCATATCTGTGTCACCTTTTACCTATAGCTGTGCATCCTTACTTTCACTCAAGGCTCACATTGGGTGTTTTACATGCTATTCTGTTTCTCTCATTTGTATAATACATAAAATTATTGAATAAGAGTGAATAAGGAATTATTCATGTTGTCATATTTTCTTTGAGTTAAGAGAAGACAGATGGTCAGAGATACAGGAAAGTTATACTTTCATGAATTTATTTGTACCCTGTGACTCCAGAGGTGGTACTTCTTGGTTATTTTTCCACTTCTTTTTTTCTTTCATCTGAGTGGAGGTCGGGGACAATATGTTTGATGTGTATCTGGTAGTTTGGACCAGGATGGAAGGACAGTGATATCAAAGAAAGATCCAATTTTAGAAGAAGAACATATTACTATTCATCTCACATTGGTGTGCAAGAGTAAAATTAAGTAAGCCTGGTATGTAATATACCCAACACAATACCAAGAAATTATAAATATTATCATAAATATTAAAATATTTAATTGTTACTGTTAGTACTGTGGATTAAGTCCTTTCATTGAGAAAGAACATCAGGGAATTGAGTATCCTTTAACGAGAAATCCTCCCACTGTGCATCTCTTAGTCTCTCTAATTATTTCTTCCCCACTACTTTAGGATGTGAAAAGAGACAATGTAAAAATGTAAGTGAAAAGTAGCCACAGGAGTTTATCACCAAGGACAGAAGGAATTAATTCAGTGGTGGTCTATGCTTTTGATATCAGATTAGGAAATGTATAGCCCCAATAGAAAAGGTTCTATTTCTTTTGTGTTTCTCATTTCTAGCCTAGCTTTCTCATTTCTTCCAGATATAAAATCTCTACTAATCCTGGGTAAGAGTTGATCAGAAATGGATTTGCTAACATTGCAATTATCCATATTACTTTGTTTGTGGACAATCATACTATGCTGAACTAGCTTAATTCTCAGACACCATGTAACAAGAAAATTAGTCCTTTTATAACTAGCTTTATATGCCATCTACATGGAAAAATAGTTAATCACCAATACTGACTGTATGGAACAGAAATGCTAATGGCTTTGTTATTCCCATGGTTCCACATGGCTTCATAAACCTGAAGCCTAAAGACAAACCCAAGGAAAACTATGCAAAGGAAGTATTTCAACTATATCTTATCTTCTAAGGAAATACAAGTATCAAACTTGTTATCAAAGGAAATGATATAGAAGGAATTTTCCACTGTTACTTTCTCCCCCTCTCCTTCTTGTCTTCTATCCCTTTTCTCTCTTAACAAATATACATAGTTCTATGTGTGATATTCTCAAATAAAAGAAAGTGGAAAGGAAAGGAAAAGAAGAGAGAAAGAACACACACACACATGTCCACAGAGAGAGAATAAGAGAGCAGAATAAATGGGGAATGATGGAGGGAAAAATGAGGAAGGAAGCATTGCCTTACTTGAAAGCATCCTGCAAAGAAAATTGGAAGAGTATTATAATAGTGAAATTCTCAATTAGAGTCTCAAGAGATGTTTTTAAGGTTGATCATAAAAGAAAAATCAGATAGGACAAGAACAACACATGAACATCAACAGCTAGAGGCTTATAGAAACTGAAGCACTGAGTATAAAATGAAGAAAGAAGCTTAGAATAGACTTAGACCCCCATGTACAAGTGTAGAAGATAAGTAACTGGCCATCATGCAGATCACCTAGCTAGTGGTGGGTGGGGGAGGTCTCAATAATTAGACTTTGTTTACTGTTAGTGCCATGCTACCCTAGCTGAGCTGCCATGTTGGGCCCCAGAACAAGAGGAAGCTCTCAGCCCTCATGTGACTGATGAACTGAGTCTGGCTGATATGTGGTGTCACCCCACATTGAAGGAAAAGGATAGGTGGGAGAGAGGGTAGAAAGTGGGAGAGGGCTGTGATTGAGATGTAATGTGAATTAATAAGTAAGTGTTCATTAAAAATAAACCCTAAAGAATTATTCCAAAAGACTATGTTTTCTGTTGTTATCACTACTACTGCTCCAATTGGCCAACCATGCTTCATTTGTGGGATATACACAGATCCTCTTTGGTGAATAATAGTAGTAACTCATTGATGGCTGGGGTGCGGGTGAGAAACAAATGCTCTAATAAACGAGCAAAGTGGAATTGCCATTAGCTCTCTTCTCCAATGTCTTTTCTACTGTTCTCCTATTTTTCTCACTACCTCCTTTCTTTGCTTCTGTGTTTCTTTCTTTTTTCCCCTTTTACAAATTTATTCTCTACTGTATGAATCAAAGGATTAAGGAACTTTGCCCTGGGCTTCCTTGCTGTTTTCCTGTCCCAGCTGCATTGTACTTTGCTCCTTGACATGTGGATATATGATCACATATGAATTTCCTTACTGACAATAGACTTCTAGATTTAATATGGATGATAGAGATGGCCACCAGATGATGAACAGGCCATTCTTATCATGTAAGAAAGCAAGACACGATCTGTATTGGAATATGAAAATTCAAAATAGAAATTAATAAATCTCATTGGAGAATTGAGGAAATGGGCTGTTTCTATTAAGAAAAGAAAGTGTTTTATTTCTTTTTTTTTTTTAACAGAAAGAAATTGGAGGGAAATGATAAACATACAGAGTTTTAGACATGGACGAAGCCAAAATTACTCAAGGACTCAAGTTATTTGTTCATTGTGATTCATTATTTGCCTATAATGCGAAGTTACCACTAGATTAAAGTGTGTTCTTACTGTTGTTGTTTCATTTACTAGCAGGGAGCTCTGTTCTTTCTTTACCTCCATCACTCCTCTTCTACTTCCCTCTCTTCATTGGTCCTTTCCTCACTCCCTCTCATCAGCCTTCTGCTAAATTTTACTGTCTAGTACCTCATTGTTCCTTTTCTCCCTTTGTCCTCTTTTTTCTTCATCTATCTAGTCTCTTTTACATGCACAGTATCCTCAGCATACCAAACATTTGCTCTTTAGAATTTTACAATGATGTAAATATTGTTATTATGCTAACTCTGTTTTCAACATGAGAGAAGGTTGGGGAAGGCTCAGTGACTTTCCCAGGGCTTCACGGGAGTAGCATCAAGAGCAGATCTCAAACCTTTGTCCATCTGATGTAACCATCTGCTTATGTACAAATCTACTACTTCTACTAGCAGTGTTCTCAGTGAGCTTTCAGTGCTGTTTATAAAGAAAAAACACTGTCTGACAATCTTTCTAAAGTTGTAAACATAAAATCAATGAAGATTTTATGACAAATGCAATGAAAAATGGTAGATGTCATATATCATTTCTACTGAAAATATACAGGGTATGTACTCATATGCTACAGCAACACAGGGGGACACACCCATGCAGGGGCACACACACACCCATGCACACACCTTCAAACACTACATAGTGCTATAAAACTTAGTATCAAAGAATCCATTGCCGAAGGTATTCAGGTTGCTCCTCAGAGGTGTAGTCATAGACAGAAATGGAGAAATGATGTAGGTAAATGTGAAGAGGAAACCAGCAGAGATGGGATAGATTCAAAGCCTGGCTGTAGGCCAACAGGAAATCATCCCAGAAATGTGCTCCATCATGTCATCTGCCAGGTCTATTGAACTGGATTATGACAAACACACACACACACACACACACACACACACACACACACACACACACACA
>CAJQZJ010000753.1:2616816-2627865 GCA_907164525.1 Lophiomys imhausi | reverse complement strand
TTGGGGTTTTTGAAGATGCCCTATCTATCTCTTGTATTTAGATAAGCAAATGTTGCTTCTCTTAACTATACTTACCTGGCAGGGGAGATACCATGGTCACCAAACTCACTCTTTCACCCTCCTACCCTTTCCCCCTTCTCCCACCTATCATACTCCTCCAATGTGGGGTGCCCTATATATCAGCCTTCTTCAGTTCAGCAACCATAAGAGGGCCCCCTCTTACACTGGGAGCCTACATGGCAGTTCAACTAGAGCAAAGTATCCCTCTAACAAGTAAAAAAGTCTATGTTCCTGTTCCTTTCAGTCTGTTGGTTGTAGGATAGTCATCCTGTATTTTATGGCTAAAATCCAATTATAAGTGAATTCATTCCATGTGCATCTTTCTGGGTCAGGGTTAGCTCACCCAGGATGAGTTTTTCTAGTTCCATCCATTTGGCAGCAAATTGCATGATTTCCTTGTTTCTGATGGCTGAGTAGTATTCCATTTTATAAATGTACCACAGCTTTTTTATCCATTCCTCTGTTGAGGAACATCTGGGTTTTTCCAGTTTCTAGTTATTACAAATAAGGCTGCTGTGAATATAGTTGAGGAGATGTCTTATAGAATGGTGAGGAATCATTTGGATGTATACCCAGGAGAGGCAAGTGATGGGGTGGTGTTAAGCATTCTAAACGCTAATTGGTCCTGCTTGCTGTCTGTTACTTAATTGACTGATTGGTTAAATAAATGCTGAGGCCTGGAGATTGGGCAAAGACAGAGATAGGTGGGACTAAGGTTTGCAGCTTTTAGAGAGACACAAGGCATCTTGGGAAGAGGAAAGAAGGCTAGGAAGAAGCCAGGAGTAAACAAGGAAGACATGCCATGGGGTAGATTAAAGAAGATCCTTCCATGTGGCCTGGAACATCAGCTTAGTGTGGAGAATAATAGTCCAAAGGGACATATGTACATATGGGGTTATATTTGGTTAATAGAATTTTGAGCTAGCTTAGATGGGTTAGGATTGCACAACCCAGGCCTAAGCTTGTTAAAATCTACCCATTGTCTGTGTGTATTCATTTATGGTGGCAGGTTGAGGATTAACACTGCTGACCAATTAAAGATAATATAAATACTGGGAAACAATTTAATTAGCTATATTTTTTTCAACAGGTATGGCTGGGTCTTGAGGTAGAGCTATTCCAAGTTTTCTAATATATAGCCAGACTAATTTCAATAGTTGTTTTACAAGTTTACACTCCCACCAGCAATGGAGGAGGGTTCCCCTTTCTCCACAACTTCCGTAGCATGTGCTGTCATTTGAGTTTTTTATCTTAGCCATTTTGACAGGTGTGAGATGAAATCTTTAAGTCCTAATGAGTTGCATTTCTCTGATGATTAAAGATGTTGAGCCTTTTTTCAAGTGTCTCTCCACCATTAGAGGTTCCTCCTTTGTGAATTCTCGGTTTAGCTCTGTACCCCATTTTCTGATTAAGTTATTTGGTTTCTTGGTGTTTGGTTTCTTGAATTCTTTATAAATTTTGGATATAAACCCTCTGTTAGATGTGAGGTTGGTGAAGATCTTTTCCTAATCTGTAGGTTGCCATTTTGTTCAAATGACAGTGTCTTTTGCCTCACAGAAGCTCTTCATTTTCATGAGGTCCCATTTATTGATTGTTGGTCTTAGAACCTGAGCTATTGGTGTTCTCTTCAGGAAGTTATCATCTGTGCCAATGAGTTCGAGGCTTTTCCCCACTTTCTCTTCTACTACATTTACTGTGATTGGTTTAATGTTAAGGTCTTTAATCCATTTGGACTTCAGTTTTGTGCAAGGTGATAAATATGGGTTTATTTGCATTCTTTTACATGTTGACATACAGTTAGAGCAGCACTTTTTTGAAGATGCTGTCCTTTTTCCATTGTATATTTTTAGCTTCTTTGTCAAAATTAAATGATCATAGGTATATGGGTTTATTTCTCGGTCTTCAATTCGATTCCATTGATCAACTGGTCTGTTTCTATCCCAGTAACATGCTGTTTTTACTACTATTGCTCTGTAGTATAGCTTGAAATCTGGGATGGTGATACCTCCAGATAATTTTTTTATTATGCAGAATTTATTTAACTATTCTGGGTTTTTTGTTATTCCATATGAAGTTGTCAACCAAAAAAAGCCCAGAGCCAGATGGTTTCAGCACAGTATTTTATCAGACCTTCAAAGAAGAGCTAATACCAATACTTTCAAACTCTTCCACAAAATAGAAACATCAGGAACACTGCCAAACTCATTCTATGAGGCCATAGGCACTCTGATACCTAAACCACACAAAGACCCAACCAAGAAAAAGAATTTCCCTCATGAACATAGATGAAAAAATACTCAATAAAATACTTGCAAACCAAATTCAAGAACACATCAAAAGTATTATACACTGTTATCAAGTAAAGTTCATCCCAGGAATGCAGGCCTGGTTCAACATATGAAAATCCATCAATATAATCCACCATATAAACAAGCTGAAGGAAAAAAAAACACATGATCATCTTGCTATGTGCTGAAAAAACATTTGATAAAATCCAACACCCCTTCGTGCTAAATGTCCTTAGGAGCAGGCATACAAGGACCATACATAGAAGTAATAAAGGTTCTATACAGCAATCCAGTAGCCAACATCAAATTAAGTGGAGAGAAATTTAAATCATTTCCCATAAAATCAGGGACAAGGCAAGGATGCCCACTTTCTCCATATCTCTTCAACACAGTACTTGAAGATCTTGTTAGGCAATAAAACTATTAAAGGAGATCAAGGGGATACAAATTGGAATGGAAGAAGTCAAAGTATCCCTATTCACAGAAGATATGATAGTATATATAAGTGACCCCAAAAATTCTACCACAGAACTCCTACAACTGATAAACATCTTCAACAAGTGTTTGGATACAAAATTAATTAAAAAATATCAGTAACCCTTCTTTATACAAAAGATAAATGGGCTGAGAAAGAAATCTGGGAAACAACACTCTTCACAGCAGCCACAAACAATATAAAATACCTGGTGGTAACTCTAACCAAACAAGTGAAAGACCTGTATGACAAGAACTTCAAGTCCTTGAAGAAAAATTGAAAAAGACATCAGAAGATGGAAAGATCTCCCATGAAAAATTACCATCCTACCAAAATCAATATACAGATTCAATGCAATTCTTTTCAAAATACCAACACAATTTTTTACAGACCTTGAAAGAACAATTTCCATTTGGTAGACAGTAGTTTTCAATCTACACAAATACCTATATATTTCCAGTCGTTCCCAATACTTTGCATTTATTTAGAAAAATTTTTCCCTCTTCAGTTTTAATATCCTAACTTTTTCAAAAGGCAAATTTAATGCTGAGCTTCTGAGAGGTTTTATTTCTTTTATTATATTCTATTAAATTATATCAATATGTAGAAAGCATAAACTGTAAGATTATAGGAACATGTTTGATCAAATTTGATCCTCTGTTGAGTTATTAAACTCTAGCAAAGAATATAAATATTAATCTCTATAATAGGACTTGAATAGCTTTTGCATGAGTATTTTAATGACTTAAAATATGTTGTCCTCTTAAGTGTAATATATCATTAGAGTGGTGATCTGATTCTAAGACAAGCTTTCTGCAAACCATCTTTGGAGGTCATAAGTTTGCCTCAACATACATGTTCTGCATAATATAAGCCTTGATTGACAATACCACTTTTTATACAATGATTTGTCCCATACAGGAAAATGCAGTGTGTTACCATCTGAACTGCACTGAGAATTCCTGTAGAAACAGTCTACTTTGAAAGACACAGGTTTCCCCACCCTCAATGCAAAATAAGTATACACACAGTACTCTCTTTAGATTATATTTATTGTCCACTGAGAAAATACTGTTATTGTATTTGTTCTCATATGTTGAATGATGAGGAAAATTTTCAACAAGCAGAAAGATATCATTGTATTTGGTAGACAATTATTTTCTTTCCTCATCCTCACATTCCCAGTTGTTTATGACATTAAAGCAAGTTGGCTCTAATTTCACAAAACACTTGTGTTGTTACCCTTGGAAATCTGTATATATGCCTTGGTTTGTCCTAGAGATATTTGTGGCATATGTTCCCTGCTTTCCTATTTTCTCCTTTTCTCTTTTCATTTCCTCTGTGGTTATTTCTGTTTTTCTTCTCTTTTTCCTCTCTTAATCTAGCTTCATGATAAGATGGTACTTCACTGCAATGAGTAGCTTACTTTCCCTGAAGATGTAATTTAGAGAACTTGATTTAAAATAGGCACTGCAGATGTTTTCATCGAGTGAGTCCTTTAAAGAATCTCCTTGGGTGAACAAGGTCCTCTGCCTTTGTGTTTTCCACGGTTGCATAGTTAGCATCCAAATTAATGTGCAGCAATGACTGCCCTGTAACAAAGAGGGGACTGTGGGATGACTCATTACATAAAATGTTTTTACATTCCTCTAGCAATTCGTATGTGTGTTCTGGGTTCCAAAAAGATATTCATAGGCCAAAGCTCACTCACACAAACAGCCCCTTATGCAGCATTCTTGCACTATTATTACCCACAGCCCAAATGGGATTCTCTGTTTAATAATTCTACAAATTCAAGCTTTATTTGTAACTCTGTGCAGTGTATTTTAAAAAACCATTACCATTGTGTTCTTTACACAAAAGAAATTGAATGTGTCTCATAAACTAAAACTCTAAGACAAGTTTGTGTCTGCAAAACCAAAGAACAATTAGAAAGTGTCCAAATTAATACTGTGGCATATCAGCAGCCACCAACGCTACTCCAGAGTTGACTACAAAGAAAATTCCCTATGTTTTTCATCAGTAATTGGTGCTTTTTTAGAAAATGGTGTGATATGTGAAATTTATAAGTGATGCCACCTTTTATATTCTTTTTTATAAAAGTGGGTTATGAGAGTTAATCAAAGATTATATAGTAGAGCCCATAATAGATAACAAATTATAATTCTTTACAACAGAAGCAAAATAAGACTCTCAGTCAGCAAACATATGCCTTGCTACATCCTAAACATAAAAAGAGCCCAGTGATCAGGCTTTATCAAGTAAATTCACCATAGCATAAATGTGCACATATACTGGTAACCTTTTTTTTTAAATTTATTTATTTATTACCTCAGGTTACATCTCCATCATAGTGTCCTCTTTCCACCCCTCCCAGTCCCGCCCTCCCACCCTCTACCCCCTATCCCTTCCATCCCACTCCTCTGGAGTGGAGTGTCCCCACATAACAGTCCCACACCCCAGTTCAGCAGTCATATGAGGGCCAAGAGCCTCCTCATACACTGGGGGCATACTAGTAAACTTTTTTACATGTCGATTTTTATACTTTCTGAAATACACATACATTTGGAACTTCATGGGTAATTTGTTTCAGTTTATATCAATACTTTCAGACTTATTTTCTCCTTGTCTTCCAAATATATTATGTGATTATTTTGTGTGTGTGTGTGTGTGTGTGTGTGTGGTTTGGGGTGTTGGACTATGGAGAAAAGATGAAATATTTAGTGAACGTGGATTGTTGACATAACCTATGTCATCTTAAGGACCCCATTGCATCAGACCAATGGGAATGGCAAGACCCTGGGTACTGGTCATTTATGAATTTTGACAATGTGTGCAGAAATTACAGCTTTGTCCACATAGATGGTGGTAAACCTCATACTGCTCCTCTACAGCACCTCACTATCAGGCTTAGCTAGCCTGTCTCTTGGTAACCTGTATATAATAAACTTGTCTCCTCATTCAGCTGTATACACTAAATATGCTAGTTTTCTGGGCTGCTGGTGTCAGCACTAGAGTGCACAGACCATCTGTGATTCCTTTGTTCCCTGTCACTGCAGTCAAGTCAATCCCAAAACCATGCAGGTCTCAGCACTGGAGTTGGAACACAAGGCCTCCCTTATACTAAGGGACTTCTTTACTACTGAACTGTATCATTAGCACCCAATTTGTATCTTACATGTTCTTCTGGCTCTGAACTTAAGCCCCCTAATATAACATCATAGCATACCATAGTGTAGCATAGCATAGCATAGCATAGCATAGTATTTCTATTCAATGGGAAAGATTGATGATAATGTGACTGGCAAGTGAACTAGTTCACAAGATCAGTGTGGAGTTTCAGAACATGAGAGTCCTATGAGGAGCTGAATTGTCCTATAAAGGAGAGTCTAGGTGTCACATGTTCTTAAAGCCTCGTTTGCATGCCTGAATATGTGTATGTATGTACATGAATGTATATGAAGCCATAAAAATCCATATTCCTGCAGCTTTATATGTACTATGAATTAAAATGCTCCCATTATAAAGTTATTGCATAAAAGTCAAGGTTAAAAATGTTCATGCAGTAATTAAAAGGGATGTTAAGACTGAGACTCAGGGTGATTCTAGTTCATGGCCTTACAGAGGTTATCTGAAGGTGGTGGATTTTAATTAAAATGGAACCACTGTGTCAAAGCAGCACTGATTTGATTTTGTCTACCTTCCCTGTTCAGAAATTGTAGATTTGAAAGATGTAATTAACAGAATATTAAAGATTCTCCTTCATTCTTAGTTACATAAAGGATTCCCTGCTCCATCCTTTACCTAGAAGTTATTTCTTGCTTGTGTAGATCCTTGTAAGTTGTATTTTCCCATCACATGAGTCCCTGATATTAATTAGTGATGCAGGACTGTGGTCATTAACTCTGCTATGAGGTTTCTCTTCCTATCTGACCCATCTCCCTTTTTGGAGGACAAGCTTCTGGCAGGGTTGATGGCAAGGAGCCCCAGTCCTCTGTGCCCCTATTTCTAACCAGCCTAAAGAAAAACACTTATACATCAGGGAGATTTTTTGAGGGATGTATATTCTGTTGTTTGTAACCAATCCACACAGATATGTTGTGTACTCATTGGCTTCAAGTACCAGGATGTGTAGGCACAAACTAGAAGATCATTTTAGAACTAACTCAAAGCTGTGTCTAGTATTTCCATTGATGTGCCATCTCATCCTGAAACCATTTCACTGTTTGCCAAATAAGTCCAAATTAATTTGAGCCTCAAAATAGTAGTAAATGCCTGTTTCTGCAAGTTTGTAATCCCAGGTGCTCTGGAGAATGAGACCAAAAAAAAAAAAAAATCATATGGTGAAAGCCTGTCTTGCCAAAATAGCAACACCCTATCCAAAAAGAAAGCAAACAAAAGGGATGAAGAACTCTTCAACTATTTTTCTTTCTTTTCCAGGAAACAGTATGTGAGTTTACCTTTTTCCATGTCATGGGCTGTTATTCAAGAACAATAGAGCATGAATCCAGGGGGGTAGTAATTATATATATTTATATATCATAGAAACAATATCAAATAAATAGTAGTAGAAGGTAGGAATTATAGAGGAATTATTGTTGAGTAATATGTACTGAAATATATTTTAGGTAAAAGAAGTAATTATTATCATTCTACAGCACCATAAGTTTAGTAACCTCCATGTTAAAAATGAAGAGAAGATCTTGAAGGGTTCCATCACAAAGAAATAAAAATGATAAAGAAAGTAGAGACTCCAATGACCATAGTTTGGTCATTGCACACATATGTACACATATCTTGTGAGGCACAGCATGATACATAAATATATAATGTATAAACACAAACATGCACACACATTATATAAACACATTATATTCATGTATCATACAAAACCTTACAAGGATATAGAATGAATTTCAATTTAGTATCTTAATGACATGTGAACATTTCATCTCTTAACAGCCATTCTTCAAGCACTGTGTGGTCCTCATGTAATTTTGTGAAGAGCCTTGGAGTAACCTCAACATAAAACATATTTCATGCCCAGTTTTCATACTCTCTGGTTTTTCTCTAAGATCTCTTTTCCTTTGTCAAATATATTTAAAATGAGACTGTTTGAAATTACACAGCAATACATTAACATACTGTCTTTTTGTCCTGTAGTGATCTAAATTAGGTGGACTCCAGTATAAAACCTTACCCCACCCTTTACTCGTGCGTATGTACTATCAACCCTGCTCCTCCCTCTACCTCTCCAGAACTTTGTGTTATAAAATAGTATTGGTGATTTCAGTGGGCAAAGTGTCCAAAAGTACAACACTGAGAATTACCTCGGGCCCTGCCTTTGCTGATGGCCTCTATTCTTCATTGTCTGTACTAATGACTAATTTTCACATTGACACGTTTACCCAAACATAAAATCACATGTTTACAAACATCTAAGCTAGAGTTAATTAAATCAAGAGGTATAAATATAGTTATTAATTATCATCTCCATCCCATTATGTTGGGAATATACAAATGAGCAAAAATTTCCATTCCTTGTCTTTGCTGATACACAGTGCTACTGTTTGCTCCATTTGTGCTAGTATGTTCCTGAGAAAGAGTTTTAAAGAATCTAAGCACTTGCAAAAATCTCTGATCTGGGAGATGCTAGCTTTCCTCATTGTGAAAACAGTTTGCAGAATTCCAGGCTGTTTAATATGTGGAGAGCCCTAGGTCTTGGGGAATGACTAGGAGTGACCCATATTTGGTGTCATTCATGAATAAACATTGGAGAAGCTTTATGATGATCTGAAACTCTCCCGTTGAATTTTTTTTCATTTTGCAAAAAGTGTAATTAAACCTGAAATTTGGTACAGAATTATAATGTAGGGACAGCCTTGTGAAATGCTATTATGGGGCATATCCCCTAATATTGACCTTTTCTAATTATAACCCTTAATAAGATGCATATTATATAAATATACAGATGTATAGAATATAGCTAAAATATATACTATACAGAATATACACATAATAATATATAATAATTTATATATATATAATTACCTGACAATATCTAATATATAATGTTTCTTGGCACTTTCTGTATTACTCCATTTCACTTTAAGGTAGTATATGATTTGTAAGTTGGCTCCAAAACTTCCAGCAGTTGTCACTTCCAATTTGAAAATCATTTTTTTTCACACACGCAAAATGCTAAAGGTGTTTGTATCCTGCTTATTTGCATTATCCTCTTTGGTAATTGCAGCTGACTGCCACTCTGCTTTTAAAATACATTGATATATAATAACCTAAAAGGAAAATCAAGTTTATCAGGTTATGCATGGCCCTGAGAAATGAACACACAATTAAACTCCACCTACAGCAAAGCATTACTGAGCACACTAGTAATCCTAGCACTGAGGAGGATGAGGCAGAAGGATTGTGATTTGAAGGCTCAAGAGACCTATACTCTTTTGCAAATTAAAACTGAATATGAATAAAACAATTAATCTGGAAAGACCAAAGAAATACACAAACAAACAAACAACAACAAACTAAAAATAAACACAAACAAACAAAAATCCAAATAAAAAATACAGTTCTGATAATTCTCTTCACTTTTCATGCTCTCCTCTGGTGTCATTTTCAGTCTATTAATTACTTTAATGTAGCTGTGATAAAATATAATGATCAAAAACATCTTAAAGATGAGTCTATTTTGGCTTACAGTTTTATTGAATAAAGTCCATAATTGTGGAGAATGTGTGACAATCTGTAGGAGCAGGAAAATATGATTACATATTAATCTTTACTAAGGAAGCAGAGTGAGAGAGGGAGAACAGGAGGCAGGGTAAGGCTATAAACCCCCAAGTCAGTCACAGCAAAATACTTCTTTTATCAAATGTCCAGCCTCCAAAGGATTCATAACCATCCCAAATAGCATTACCTGCTGGGGTCTAAGAATTTACATATATGAGCCTTTGGTGGAAATTTCTCACTCAAACTACCACACACAAGTATGAACAATATCTTGATTTTTAAAACTGTAGTTTTCCTGTTTAGATTAGCATTACTTCTTTCTGTTACAGAAATCATATGAAAAATTTAATGCCTGTCTATGTTCACATTATATTTGTTAAAAATCTTCCATAGTGTCAGAAGTCTGTAGCTTGCTTGTGTTCTTAGCCATGTATCATTCCAGTAAGTGTTAAGTCCTTATGATCATAGGCTCAATTCACTCTGCCTTTGGAGGAGTTCTAGCTATGGCTTAGTCTTTCAAGGTCAGCCGTAGTATATTGCTTTGGTGAGCAAATGCGCACATTAGTAGTGGCTGTACATGGCCAGCTGTGAGACTGGAAGTTTTCTGAGGAGTGGGCTCATCTCTTTTAAAGAGAAAAAAACAGATTCCTAAAATGATTTTGTTAGCAGTGAGAAGTTTTAATTCTTAAAACTTAAAGTATAATTTATTTTTATGTAGGAAAGCCAAGTCTCAGAACTGAAGCAGCATACAAAATTCACAGAACTAAACCTAAAATTAGATTTTATAGGCAAAAATCAAAGGTTTTACTTGTTTTGTTTATTTTTATCCTTTGCTAATACTTATTAAAGTGTCTAGAGAAGTTTCTTTTTTATTTTCTACAGATATGTCATAGACACTAAAACATAGATACAAATAGCATATAGGAACAGACTCACATGCACATATTTCCACTGTCATAGATCTATACCTAAATTTTCGAAGTGCATATTCACTGATCCAAGCAAATCCAAAGAGATAAACAGAAGTAAATATTCATATACGTACACATGTAAGTATAGACATATGGTAGATAGATATACATGGATAGATATAGATAGAGAAGAGATAGGTAAATAGAAAGACGGATGGATAGATATAAGATAGACAGATAGGTAGATAGATATATGATAGAAAGATAGAACCAGATACATATAATATATATATAGATACACAAAGAAAACAAGTATCTGTCTGTCTCTCTCCTTCTCTTTGCCTATCTACCTCTCTCTCTCTCTCCCTCACTTCAGGCATTGAAACATATGAAGCCATAAAAGTATATACACAGACACACCTCACGATAAGCATGTAAGTACAATGATATGCTTGGGTGAATTTCCTACTGGGTGATTTTACACATTTGTTTGTACTTTCACCAAAAGAGTAAGTTTCTTATATGTGTGTGTGTGTGTGTGTGTGTGTGTGTGTGTGTGTGTGTGTGT